>JTDE01003425.1:58380-68877 GCA_014338405.1 Paragonimus skrjabini miyazakii | reverse complement strand
GTGGCCTCGTTAATGAGCATTATTGTTCTGTTTCCCGTCAACCTGTCATATTCAGTTAGTCTAACCATATGTGATATGGGCAAGTTGCTGTGTCGTCGCGATCGATATGGACAGATCATTTAAAAATTATTGATAAATTGGTCTGTTTTGTTCTGGAAAATATCATGCACAACTTGGACTGAACAGACCATCATATCAGACTCAGATCACACCAGTGAACCCTGATTAATAGGACAAGATTTTGTTTCACTAGAACCGTCTATCGATAGTGAGACTGTTTTTATACCATACATATGAATCATAAGTACCATGTAGAGAATATTGTATATCATCGTCTGGAACTGGCCATATCTACTAGTACATTTGTTTCAATGCTACACATGGTCACTATTTTATTGTCCAGATTGCTTAAAGTTAGAAAGGCATCGCTATGCTATCTGCTGTATAGTAGTTCATTATACACAAACCTTGACATTACCTTAGTGAGACAGTACTCGGAAGTGTGATTGCTCAGCCCCGTAATTCAATCAAAACCGAGTGAATCAACTAATTATAAGAACCTATCAACTACCGAAAGATATATGCTGATTAACACTATTGCCAGGCTGACAGTAACAGGAAACATCAGTATACAATCTATATATTCACAACAGATACTCAAAATGTCGTCCGTGACTTTTGTTTGCAGAAGTGCAATCTCCTTGAGCTTGATACCAGTATATATTTTAATGTAGTCTCAGAGATTGCACTCCATTCCAAAGTTATGGTCACTTGGAATTCCTTCAGTGCTTGTAAAAGCTCCCTATAGACTCTGTGTTCAAAATGTTACCCAAAGCTTTCTCTCAAAGAAAGAAAAATCCAACTATTCCTGTTTTGGCAAACTTTATCCAATCACTGGGCTATGTTGACACCGAAACAGAGCAAACCGACGAGGGCTTATTGAAGTGCCCAAACTTCGGTTTCTGCAATAATATGTTCACATATAATATTGCTTCGGCATTAGATACCGTCGAATGTATAATCCTTTCTGATAAATACCACGTGCACAATGAATTCCGGTACGGCTGATACTGGTATCTATCGAGTGTGCTTACCGTATACTTGAATTCACGGCAGAGCAACTATCGCCCACTGAATCTTCAGGTGTCTGTCCATACCGTACGATTCCAGATCGTCTGGTTCAATTCTAAGTCCTCTCAAGATACAAAACCGACAGTACAAAGCGAAAAACCTACTCTTCTAACATTCTGGTATTGTAGCTCTCACACACACGCAGAGCTAACCGGTCACCCTCGGACCTACAGTTCCATTGCCATTTCGGTGCAATGAAATTACGGATTCAGAATCACCACGAGGAGCATTCACAATTGTGGGGTGCACATTGTTAAAGAAGACAGTTTGTAAACAAACGTTGCTTACAAAAAGTATGTTGCTCCATTAACTCGATCCAGTGCGATCAACACATACGTGTGACGACAGGTAATCTTATCGTAATGACCGTATATAAACAATTATCATATAATTGTTGTTTGTCAATCCAAACTTAGAAACCTGTATATATCCTTTTTTTGAAGACAATGCAGGTTTGTAGAGAACAAAGCAACCCAATTTATAAATTATTTTTGAATGAGCTGTTTATATCGATCTCGATAATGCAGCAAGTTACCCTTATCGCGGCACTATTGCGTGGTTAAAATGACCGAATATGACAGGTTGACGAGAAATAGAACAACAGTGCTCATTAACGAGGCCACACAAATCTCAAAAACGTAATGCACCGTCTAGTGTTTTGATAACACGGTCATGTGACATCACGTCAGAGTCCGCAAATGGTGAGGTATACTTATAATGGGGGAAATTAGCAGTTTTCACTCAATTCTTCACTGATTCGTAAATCCGTTTCACTTTGGAATGCAATTGTTTTATTATTAACTTTATTCCAAATTGTATTCTAAGTATCATCTGGGTTGCACACTCTATTAGGGGATTGACGTGTTTTTATTGTGTCCATTTCCGCACATCAATGCATGCAGGTTACCAGACCTGCCTTTAAACATTGAAAAGTTTGTCAACTGTCTGGTGTTACTGTTCATGGACAGTGGTGGCCAAAATACTCGAATGGTAGAGTCGAGCGATTTGGCCTGAAATGTGCGAATGCACCCGTGCCGGCTAGCGTGGTTTTGGTTACAGCTGTGTTTCAGATCCGCCTGGTAACTGAACTCGGTTAAGGGGTCTGTTTTTTTGTCAACTTTCTAGGCAAACCTTACAGTTCAAACTTCGTGAAAATGGTATGGACTGCGAATTTCGTTTTTGGTTGCGCCATTGTGCAATGACCGGTATAGTACACACAGCATTACAACTTGAACCATTTGATGGAAAACGTCATAATTTCCACTTGTTGACATTTTCCGCTTTTTTGATTCCTGATGAATGTTGAGTTCACTCGATCTTTATTCGTCGACTCCCTCAATCTCATCGCCCACGGTCTGCTAATCGACGGAGGCTTGAAGTCGTGGCAGTCTTTGAGAACGCGGGAAATGTACAGATTAGTAGCCAGGATAGACAATATCTTGAATATTCGCATAGGTTGAACAAAGTAAGTTGGTCATGGTCACCACGACTTTAAGATTAACACTGTGGCTACTTTCACGTCTGATATTGACAACATCGAAGGCTGTGCTGCATAAACAACAAATACATATCATGATGCTTTGTAACAATACTCAAAGAAGAATCAGTACAGAAATTGTTACGGAAGATCGGGCATCCTGACATTATTACGTGATGAAAAATCCCATCTTCTAGGGTCATTTCGTACCTATTGCGTTTTTCTTTCCTTATCTAGTCAAGCACGGCGTTTGGAATATATAACTGCAAGTCGGGCAGAGCCATCACGGAAATGCAAACCGGAACGAAACTTGATAATTCTATGAACCAGCGGTGTTTGTTAATGATAGTACATAATAATACATAATAGTACATGACTGATATCGATAAATGTGTACACACACAAAAGGTGTTACACGTTACGAGCGACTTCCTGTTCAAGTCCGATGCTACCAGTTTAGGGTTACTAAGTTTCCCCCCCCCCTCTAATTTTAACCAGCAATTAATATTATCAGTTCCCACCGTATACAACCTCGAGAGTAGAAATATAAAACGAAGCGCCAGTACATACCAACTACAAAACCATTTAGAAGGTCGACGAATCACGAAGACCGACCCTAATCACTATGAAGCTGTTACCAATTCGTTAGTTTACGAATAAAAAGTGTGCAGCCATGTATAACATCCCTTCTGATGCAGCTTACTGTCAAACAGAGAAACATTAGATTTTAATTATCGGAACGCACGTAAACGTTGGTGTTTTTTTCTAATTAGGCATTCTCCTTCATTCTTGTTTCATCTCTAAATCAAGGCATTATTACGATGTCTCGTTAAAGTAGTTAAATATCTGTTACTAATAGTTGTGGTGAAACATGGATGTGCCTAATCACCGGAGGTACGAAAATAGGATGTGACAATAGACCGGTATCAGTTTTTGTTGGCGGTCACGGTTTATAGTACATAGGGAAGTGAACTCAAGATAATTCACCGGTGATTACAACAAGCACCAACCGTATGAAATCTTGTTCAATTGTTTCGGTTCAGGTTTAGGTAATCTGGAAATGTATATCCCGTACGTATTCTACTGTGCTAAATAGCAGTGAGCTTCCTTTCGTTTACAAACTGAGGGCTTAACTTATACAGCTCGTACATATATATACACTATATATACCATATATATATCCATTCCCATGGGTTATTTTTTATTTAGTCAGAAACCATGGTCGAACTGGCAGTCGGAGCGTTATATCTGTTGTTCGGGTTAGCTCTGCTTTCAATGTGCGTGAATTTGCTACAAGATGAAATGGTAGCCAAATTCAAATATATGGCCAGATGCTGTGGCATGTGCAGAGAAGACGAGGAAGAGGTGGAGGAGGAGGAAGAAGAAGAGGATCAACCAGAGTCGACGGACACATACACAGGCATCAACGATAAAGAGGACCCCGCATTGTCTAATACACTATCAACTGGACAGATTAAGAAGACTTCGCCCGAAATCGACAACGTTGAGCTGGAATCAGCTTATGAAAACAAGGCCTACGAAGCCGACTAAATAATGCTGACCAATAAGTCATCCGGACAGATTAAAGCATCTGCATACATTTGTTTCTGTCCATCTATTTTCATGGTTATTCTAAATGGTTCACCCACAGCACATGAGCACAAGTGTTCTGTGTGTGATGTTCTGTTTCATTTTAATTCTCCCATTAATGTTGTGTCATTTACCCTTCTCCCGCGAGTAGATTCGCAAACGTTTATGATAACGCGAGCTTAGAATTCTTACGAATTACTGACCACGAGCGTAAGACCGTGTTCACAAATTATGTTATCAACGCATCCGTAGCGACCTGATACCAGACCATCAAATTGAAGGCATCACTAGACGTGTCTGTGAAATTCTGCGTTACTTAGCATCATCTCATGTGTATTTTGTTGTTCGGCACACAATGATGAAAAACAAATGTAAAGGCATATTTCTCTGTTCCCTTGTTGCAAATTACTTTGACGGATTAATTTAAACAATACTACTTCTTATCACTACAGATGGTGTGGGTGGGCATCGTTAGTGTGGCCTTAGGTTTGAGGTAATATGACGGTATGAGAATTCGAGCAAATGTTAGGGCATCACAATAGTCAAATTTTACTGACGCTCAACAACGGAGAGACAACCACCAGGCTGTACTCAACCTACTGCAAATATCATCCTATCCGAAACCTTCCGTATCACAAATCCCATTTGTATGGTTTATCATGCTACCTGAATGATACAACCAAGGAGCGCTCGATATGGCTGCGGTCTCTTTTGAAGCGGGTATTCTCGAATAAACGCTTCAGTCTCTGTTGAAACATAACTAACAGCTGTTAAGCAGATTGTTTACATCTATCTCAATATATAAGCATATCGATTGGAATGGTTGCCCTGTATATTTGTTTTCCCTGGCACGCACCATTCAGTGTTGAATGTAGCAGTTAGACATGAAGTTGACTAACAGTTCATCATGTGAAACATATCTGGTGTCTCAGGAGTGGTCACACACAGTCAATGGTTACGGTGAGCTAACTAATGGGTAGTTTCAGGGGTTGGTACCGTTGCATATTAATCTGCATGACAAACTTAAGCGAGAAGTTATTGATGGTGCATCGATAGAATGGAAATCAAGATACCTGATCGCGAACATCTGATAGTTGTAAAAACTATGAGAAGGCAACAGATAGCACTTTACCTTGATAGTGAAGATATGCAGTATAAATCAAGAAGCTGGGAAAGAAAAGTTGTCATTAGATTACGGCCGACATTCACGGCTGTTTGTCCGGATACACTTCAATAATAAGCAGACCATCTTACAAACCGTTCTTTTGTGCAGTGACATTGTGCGGCGATAATGATAACGTACAGGAATCACCAAGAACTTATTTGCTTTGCCGATATACAATAGGTGGTCACAAGGTAACCGCGCTGATGAGAACATTGTAATCGTAGTTGATCAGAGAAGTGAATTCGTCGTTTTGTTCACCATACTCAACAGTTAAATACTGCGGTATTCATCACCTCCTTCTTGATTGCGAATGCTTTAACCAGTCGGCCATGTCATGTTCTATCCACACGAAGCGCAATGACAACTGACCATTCGGACAAAATATACATCAACAGGTAATTCGTGAAATGATGAACTGACGTATAAAACAGACGAAATAGTTCTATCTTTAAGACTGAACAATACTGTTAGGCGGGAAGTGTTGACAGCATTACAAATTTGACCTGACAGATTATTTCACGACGTGTCAGTAACAATGTTGTTATCACAATAAATAGTGTTCACCTGTACTCATTAATACCGTGACGGAATTGTTATGGGGATTGGCCCTTAGCAACTATAGTTTGCTTTTTTTTAGGTAAATCAAAATATTTCATATACACGGTCCCTATACTTAAGAATTCCATCAAACGATACACGATTACGTCATTGTTCTTGTATGCCTAGTGAAGAGGTGTTGGATTGAAAAATGAGAAATATCGAACGACTGATACACATAAACCGTTTTTATACGGTAAACCAAAAGAAACAAGTTGATATTTCGTATGAGGGTGACAGATTACAGACACTTTAGGGTTTGAACGACATTCTGAATTGTTATTGTTCCTGACATTAGTACACATGATGGTAGATTAATAAATACACAGTAAGGCAGAAGCAAAGTGGAAAAAAATGTTGAGAATTCATAAGTGTCTTATGAATGCCTATACGACATCGACTGTAATACACTGCCATGCCCTAGAACGTTTCCAGCCAGCTGTGTACATGGTCACATAGTTCGACTTTGCTGGAAGTAGTCACACTTTTCAGAGACTTTGTACACGTTATCCTCTGGCTGTCAGGAGATACCTTTCAATCGCTCACGGCCGAAATAATCAAAGCACGATGAGACAGATGTTGTGTCGGTAGGTGGAGAACGTGGCCCAACTAACATAAGTCTAGCATTTTTATGATCTGGCTTAGCAACCACACGATTGGAGAATCCTCATATATATGTCGAAAGACGGTTGTGGTGTTCATACAGTTAACCCACATAATAAAGAACGGAAGCGGTGATGCTTGAAAAGTGAATGTTTACATGTATCTTCGGCGAAAACGGACAGGGTAGCACATACGGAAAACATGTTAGAACGCAGGGGCATTAGGAGATTTAATCTTATGCAATGAGCGAGTTTTTTTGTGATGCCAGAAATGGCAAAGATTTGCGAAAGCACCACATATCTCCGTCGTCCCAACAGTTACATTGGCAATAGTACCTGGTGGGATGGTACTGCTCAAGCAGATAAAGTGGTGTCAATTTCAAGCGGACTGCCTGTAATGAAATTATTATGCTCCACACAACTTTACAGCCTGAAATTTATCGGTCATTACGGTTCTTGAGCGGTTGAATCCCCAGAGCAACCTGGACAAAACTGTCGAAATGAATGCACCCATTTTTATTGTAATCCCTTAGCTTTGGCTCATCAGCACAAATTATCCACTAAACAAACCGTCACGTTGGAAAATAATCATGTTTTCTGGTCAGCCTATTGGGACACCGCTAGAACCAAGGCTTCGTCTGGTACCCAGTTATCAAAACACGCGGAAACTGATGCTGATTCGTTCTGTTTTACAAAACTGGGGAGGTAGGAAGCAATTTGTGTGAACCTATCATTTTGTTCAGCCTTTTAAGACGTGAAATCAACGCAGATGATAATGGAACGCAAACGAATACACATAAGCAATGATCGATCAGAGATGGCCTAAACAATGCATTGGATTACTCAGTCCTGTTTACAATTCTATCCGGGAAACAAAACTGATATTTCAAGTTGAACATCACCCACAATTGATCGCACAATATCGCCTAGCAGGTTTAATGAGATCTGAGATCTCGACCTGTCTAGGAAGTCCTAATCGCGGGGTTATCGATTGGAGTTAACAGACAGTAACTGTGTCAACATTTCGAGACGATCGGGCAACCTGGTCATTACTCACAAGCGAAAGTGGTTGAGCGTTCACATATGATAATTCGGTCGTACCTAACGTGAGGTCAATGGCGCAGTGGTAAACACGGTTGCCTCATAAACAGCGTGTCCGTGGTTCAAGTCCCCGCAGTGGCGATGGTACGCACTACTGACGAGCTCTAATGAGAACGAAACTCGTGTCTAGTGCTTCTTTTCGAAAGGGGCCGACTGGAAAGTCTATGGGAATGCGACAGCTGCGATCAAGTGTGGGTGATGTTCAACTTGAAATTAACCAAATCCCTGACTACCCATTAGAAAACTGATACTGATTAAAAATGTCTCAGTGCCCCTTCTCACGGTACCCGAAGATGCTTCAACGAGCCGGTTTCACTAACGATCAAGAGCATCATATTAACGTAATCGGAGCCTGGAATACGGTTAATACCGACAATATTGTGGTAATTTTAATCTTCGCCCACGCACACTTAAGGGATGAGTATCCGTAACAGTCGAAGTCCTCACGTAGCCCTCCACGGAAAATGTGTTAAATCTGGAGATTTTGATGACCTACGCGTTGTATGACTGATATTATGAACAGTACAACATGGCTATGTCAAGTGCACGATTGTGTCTACAGACGGCGGAACCAACTAAACCGCTTTACATTGTTTCCATGTACACGAAATTACAAGTGATTCGTGATTTCGGTGTAGCAAACCCGGTATGAGTTTTGTTTAAAACCGAAATTTTTCACTCTTAGAACAAGGCAGCCTTTCGACCACCATGCACAGCTAAAAGCAGACTTACTGTGGCATGTTGGCTTCGACCAGCATTCTTGTACTCACGTTACCAACTGAAAAAACTTATCATCAGTCATTAAATGAGATCGTGTACTGAGAAACGAATAACTTTTAATCACTACAGTATACTTGAAAATAAAGAACTCATGATACATAGCTACAGTCATATCTATATATACTAGCGATTTTGAAAACTCGATTGTTTAAGCTAAGCCTACTGGGTACAATGAGCGGTTACTGTTAACGCATCAAATGTTTCCGATATCGACGAGAATGTGTCTGTTGTCCCTAGTACGACTTCATCAGCCTTCTTAACAGATCGAATTAATTATTACAACATGTAATACAACTTCAATACACACTGTCTCCGCATATACATGTACCAGAGTTTCTACTGAACGACAATTCGACTGACAAGGTTTCGGTTAGTTGTACCGATAAAACAATTGAAATCTCTCAATTTCTGAAATCCTGAAGACAATTCGAGTGATAAATTCATTATTAAATAGTCACCAGCTTTTTATAAAAATTTTGATAGAATTTCCGAGGCATGACACGAATGTACACTCCGAGCATACGCGGACAGTTTATGTAGCTCAGGTTACAGAAAACCCATACCATATAATCCGCTTTTAACATCTTACACGGCAGTTTAACAATTCTGTAGCAGAATCTCAACTAACGATCTAGAATATGTGCATGTGATGATGACACATAGCATGATATCAACAGAAATAAAGACGTTAAACAGATCTGTAGAATCAGTGTTCACAGAAAGTGGCACCCAAGAATTGGAAATGTCAAGAAACATTCCGTTTATTGCTAACTGTTTTCATAAACGGGAGAATACACAGAGCTCGTCTTTTTAAGTGAGGGTATAGGACAAAAATCGAACCTTAGACAATGAAACAGGTGCGACGAAACTTGCATTCTTGACAAAGGCCGTTTTTCAAGGCAATGACCTGTTTGGAACAATGCTCTCCCTAGATATGCCTCAAGAACACAACGACCGCCATGTAATATGCACGTTTAAGCATCCTTTTGTTCGCTTTGTTCAATTACACACGTGAAATAAAGTACAAACATTTGGGAGCATACGGCCAAAATTTTCAAAGTGACCATCAATCATCCTTCGGTCACGTGATCAGAACTGATGATAATAAATACGGATGGAAATGTAAGATGGAAACAAAGAATGAGAAAAAAGACATAAGGATGGGAAGAGTATCCAATCTATGTGAGTACTATTAAGGGAACGATAGATTTGCAGCCATGTGTTTTAAAACACAATAGTGGTTTCATACGGTGTATTGTAAGCGCTTCGGAAAAAGTTGAAGTGTTTTTTCATTGTCTAGCAAACAACACGGAATGCTTAATGGAGGTCTACTCAGTGGCCAGATTCCTGTAAATGCTTTGTAATTGCAGTTTCACTTCTTGGAACTCAGAAGTCATCTGGTGAGATGCTCCGAGACCCGAGTGAGTAGTGTCCCCGCTGCGTGGCCAACGTAATGTAAACTGCAGGCACAGGTAAATTCACAAATTATAGTGTATGTAGGCACCGGATCCTACTTTGGAGTTGAAGGGATGAGAGTTTTTCATGGCAGCGCAATGAGTTCGGATGAAATATAAATGCGATTCAGTTTCTTTTACCCTTTGTCCCCTTTGTAGGGTTGTCACATGAACACAGATTTCTGCGGTACTGTTGTCAGGACTGGTCGGGAGTCAAGTAGCTTAGAATGCTTGGAGACAAAACGAATTGGATATTCATTTTAGATAAGAATCTGTTGGATATTATCACGCTCTTCAGAAATATGCTCGTTGGAAGAGATTTTATGAATTTCATGGCATAAAGTTGGCAGCATCCCGCGTTTGTCTGTGATTGGTGCAAAGCTTTTAGAGTACAATAACTGGCCAGTTCACGTCTGTTTTAGGAAAATGTTTTCAGAAAGAATGACGAGCTACAGATGTTGAGTATCCCTTCTATTCTCATTTCCTTATTATCATTTTTCGTTTCCACCTTACATCTACATCTGAATCTATTATCATCACTTCCGACCACGTGACCGAAGGATGATCACTGAAAATGTCACCCGTTGGCTTCCAAACGTC
>JTDE01003425.1:22237-35148 GCA_014338405.1 Paragonimus skrjabini miyazakii | reverse complement strand
GAGACGAAACTACCCAAGTATGTGAAACTGTCCACAATCTCATGCAGATTACTTGCAATGAAGAAGGTAGGAGTGGAAGTGCCCCAGTCTTGAAGCAACACTTTGCACTTTGAAGGTGCAAAGCGCATTCCATACAAACCAGCTCGGTCGCTCAGCCTGTAAGTGAAATTAATTCCAAGCACTCTAGTTAAGTCACTCTTCGAGAGATAAAGGTCATAAAACTCAGCGAAACTGATATACATGTTTCTAAGCAGCTGCGTATACTTTGCATCACAGCAAACCAATAAAAAATCAAGTACGGTAAAAGCGGCTATAGTTTAATGGAACCACCTTGAACACATTGGGAAAGTTATAGACAAAAGGCAAGTGCTCATTCAGATTACGGAAAACATTACGCACCCAAAAATTAAATATTCAGCACGGGTGTACAAATGCAGTAGCAAAAAAACTTACGCAAACACACTAACCTAGCAAGACCTATCAGAGAAACCTACCTCCACTGTGAACCACAGACAATTGATAAACATGTAGGATTAGAAATGGATGAGTTGTTAGTGATATCCTAATTGGAAGTGAGAAGTTTTTTACAATTTGTTGCCCAATCTGTGTGTTTAGGGTACGGGTGGTCAGAAACAAAACGTGGTTATTATTTTAAACAAGCACAATACACGCTGTTCGTCAAGCGTATACACTTTCCGTTGGAACATGGTTGACAGTAAATACTTTAGTCACTCACAGGTGGTCATTATGACCGAAATATGTTGTTGCTAAAAAAGAATAATTTTTGGCATGTATCGTTCGATGTTTGGTAGAGCTCTCTCGAGCCTTAGAACGTTAGTTCTATACGGAACTGAACAAAGAAGACATGTTTGGTATTCAAGGCCAATCGTACTCAGTCGTGGTTGTAATGGACAGACTGAATAGTTAGTGAACAGTACGTAGATTGAGAAATTGAGTTGACAGAATACCGTTGCACATCGGATCGTTTAAGATACCGGGCTGTGGAAGTGGTGACAATTCACACTGAAGCTATGGTCTTCATTCAACTGCAAGATGTGAAACCGAAAAGAGATGTGCAATATGCCTTCCTTAGTACTGGGATTCTCTTCATCAATTTCTCCCTCCTCCTCCTCCTAATCGTCATCACCATCATCCACCTTCTTCTGCTGTTCATCCTCAGCCTTGAGACGAACCCGTGAGTACGGTGGCTCGGGCTGCTGCTGGTCCTGAAACAGCTAATGAAAAGTACAAATGTGCAAAGAACTAGACATGGAACGAAGATTTGTGAAGAAGAGTCAACAACCATACAGAGGAAGGCTCGCCATCGACTGACACACTGTTATGTTTTAAAACACTTCCAATAGGTGGTGCAAACGGTTACCAACTCCTCAACTTGGCAGACGGTACTTACCGAACATGCATGGAGGAACCGGCAAGGCTTCCACAAACCGCGACCACGGCACCACCTGGCCACCTTGTTTTTTTACAACAGTTAGCAGCTACACTGAATAACGTATGGTGTGACAGACGTTCGTCAGCATACGGAGTACGCAACCTAACGAACGAAAACTGTATAAATCCACTACCTTCGTTATCGGACGAAAACTTGCATATTTCCTAAACTTGCGCCGAAGAACTGTCGTGTTGATCACGCAATCAGCCCATTTGATATAGACTATCCGACGGAGACAATGGTGATCAAATAGCGAGGGTCTATATGCATCTTTTATACGAATGGGCCATGTCTATCATCCATAGAGCAATAGTGAGCCCACACACGCGTTGCAAGCTTCGTCTTTGACTAACAATCGGACGTTTGTGCGAGGCCACAAGTGACGAAGATCAATAAGCGCACAATGTGCTTTAGCCATCATTATGAACATTCCATCAATAACACCACAACCTGTTGAGATGACGGATAGTGTAACAATCTGACACACCATATTGTAAACAGACTGGTGTGATCTGAAAACACAGTGAATTAGACACCGTCCGATGCTAGTTACTGCCGCGTGCAATAGATGCACTCAAAGGTGCATCAAGATGTAAGTTTGTCAACCGTATTGAACGATGCACCGGTGATCACGGTTAACCGTAGGACAATGAGTGCTCTATATTCGGGGGCAATCTTCTTGGGTTCTGTTCTTCTTTGATAGGGAGGCATCAGCGCTACAGCCATGAAAATAGTTATACTACACACTCACTGGGTCGTGTCTCAATATCTACGCACTCTTACACGATCAGTAGTGCGATATACAACCCTAGGAGTGCAGCCCCCTTCACTCGGTTATTTCTTTTCGGTCTACCTGACGCAGTTGCATTTGAAAAGGTCGAAGCAAAACCACCATAGCCTTTCGCACTAACGCAGCATACGGACCTGATCACTACGTCAAGACTAGGCGCCTCACAGTGAGTCGAGAAAAGCTCCAACGCTCTCAGAACTGTTAAACCTACAAAGCAACTTAATAAGCCGTGACCTCAATTTATTGTTCGACACGACGTATGCCGACTTCCAACCACCGAGACGGAAACCCATCCTAGCCATGACTATACGTGATTATTCTTAAGCTACAAGCTGTCTCACGTAACGGATCGTTATTCAGTTTCGAACCGTGCTGACTCATTGAGGAGCATTATCCCACATTGAAAGATTCACAACCAAAAATTGCATCATTGTGGATACAGTATTGTGACCGAAATGACCGCCCAAAAAAAAAGAGTGAACGACTAGATTACTGACTGCAAGTCATATTCCAATGACAGGGTGAATTATTCTGGCCAACAGCAAGTATTATGTACCTCCAGAATAACAGTGTTGACCACAAACAAGCAGAAATAGTATTGCTGAGGATAACTCAGTCACCATGATTGTATTCATGAAGGAAAGTCGCACAACATATATCTTAGGTACAGTGCGGTAACAGAAGCACCCCAGACAACTCTCGGATGATCAGAATTTGCTATGTTCTATTAGATAGAGACATCCTAACAGACGTGAAAACAATTAACAACATAAAGATTAAATTTCAAAAACGATGCAAAAAGTCATTGAAAAGTTAGCAACCGCGGAAAAGAAAAGAAAACTGGAGGCTGTTATACACACACTTCTAACGGCAATGACTCACCTTATTTCTAGCTTGTTAAAAAGCTTCGCCTTCTTGATGTACAAAATTTCGTTCAATGAATTCTCCAGATTGCGTTCCACTGCTTCAGCCATACTAATCGGATAGGATAGAATAGGTGCAGCAAGCTGAGGCGGATGATATCACTGGCAGGATGTAAAACTCAACTGAAGAAAGCTAGATGGCAATGTCCTGTAACAAAAAATATGGTGAAACGTTACTCGGGGAGGAAATCTCTAGAAATAATATATCATTAGAACCTTCCGATTCTTGCACCTCAGTACAACACGAAATTGTGACAACGGAGTAATGTTAGTTCCTAACTATCCGTTTTTCCCAACAAAACTCTCTAACTTTCTTAAGCCAAAATTAATCCAACAGGCTTGCTAGGATCTTCAAACAGAAGTTAAAGTGGTAACAGTGAATTACATTTTAGATCACTAAACCACTTATAAGAGAATGTGGTCTCTGCGTTCAGGCCATTGAGAAGTTTCGTTTACCGCATCACACAGGCTTCCCACATAAAAAATCCCTTGGATACTACGAAAGTTTTGCAAAGTTAAGGAAGAAGTAACAAGACGTGCCTCAAGCCTTAAATAAGATTTGACCCTATTCAGCATGATGATCGATTATATCGCAAATCTTTGTTATAAACGTGGTTCCTATCTAAGGTTTTCCCTATCCAAATTATTATGATTGGAAGTATAGATGAACTAGAACAGAAGCACCTTCGCTGCACTCCAAACACCGAAGTCTTTTCTTTATTGCTGAGAGGTGTGGGATACCAGCCACTACGACGTCACCAATATTAACCTGGGGGTAGGAACAAGTTGTCCACAAGCACATTCCAGGTTCGCACTTAATTTTAAGTTTCACCGGTAGTCAGGATCAACGGTCGAGGTGAAAATATGAAATCGAGTAGGCGCAACCGACTCAGTCACAATCCACCATGTTTACAGCGACCCACCAAGAAAAATCAAGTTTCGGCATGTATACCGAAAGTGATATACAAGGTCACGTGAGACAGATATTGACAGGCCAGTCCAACCTCGACAGAAATAGTCGTGGCAAACGGGCTGTAACCCGCGGTTAACAGTCAGCAGTCGTTGCCACTAAAAAACTGTGGACTCAACGACCTGTACACCTTGTATGTTTTCCGACGATCGTTGAGCGGCGCACGCACAACCAACGACGCTGAATATCAGAACAAAACCAAATGGCCTGAAAGTGGTACTATTAATATAAACAATATGATCAAATACAAAAAAAAACGACTGGAGAGTCTATGGGAATGCGACAGCTGCGACCAATTGTGGGTGATGTCCAATCTATATGGAAACCTTAATTTATTTGCTTTCGATGGATAAAGTACAATGACTGGTCACAATGGGCTGTCAGGGGTCCAAATACGCGACAACTGCATGCACAGGTGACCGACAGGCATGAACGAACCGACGGAATGAGATCGCATCAGTCTGGTATGTGGCGTTCAGGCAAACCGATTAGTTATTGACATTGTCACGGCGGCCGGTAAGAAGGCTGTATTCACAGAGGTGGGGAGGATGGAGAGCGACTGATAGATGGCAACGAGTGTGGGCAGGTGAGTGGAAATAAATGGTGGGGAGCGAACTGGAGAATTTGTACTTTTGGATACGGGTTGTGAGAATAACAAGCAATTAGTTACTCCTTGTCAAGGGAAGGATCGAAACGGGGTCAACTGAAGGAAACTATTGTCTCCGAAATATGTCCTACACCGATCGTCAAAATTCCACGCAGGTACCAATCGATGGAAGATGTCACAATTCAAACACTGATTCTCGTCTAACCCTGCCTAAGACGCTAACAAAAGGTAAATAAAACGCATAAGGGGGTTCGAAGACGCATACCCCAAAACATACACTCTAGGGAGGTCGTCGTCCCGAGATGGGGTCAATAGAAGGGAATTTTGACTTCCAAAAAGTATTCTATATACCTCATTTATGTGAATAACGGAAAACAGTCAACGCTATTGTTATACTATCATACAAGTGGTTGCTGAAGCAACTAACCCAGACAGGACATCACAATTGGTCGTATCATGCAATCAAAACCGCCGGTCGGATAAAGGAGTATCACGTGACTTGGCACAATTCTTCCGGAAACGTATCGCGACATCAGCTCTCAATGGCTGTATACTGTTCGGAGAACGTGTTGTCAACCTGCCAGAACTTCAGTGCAGAGTGATTCGCCAGCTTCATGTTAGCCATTCGGGCATCAAGTGAATGAGGGAATTGACTAGTAGCTATGTCCACTGGCCCGGCAAGGGCGAACAACTGGAGCAACTGATTAGATCCTGACACTGCTGTTCAACGTCCAAAGTGTTAGGGCGCCCACCCTGTGACCGTCCCAGGGCGCCTCCGTCGTGAGAAAGAAGAAAAAAACCACTTGACCCAGTCCTAACTAGCGTAACTATTCAAATCGGTTGAGGCTTTTTATATCGCTATGCACATGTGCGATCCTAACTCTTTCTCATGATATGGTGGGAATGTATGGTCATGACGTGCCCTATAAATACCTTGTAATTGTCGCCCTAGCGGCACCCCGTTTTGGAGCGGAACAAAGCTTCTTATTTTGAACGCGTCTTTTGGCTTGCCTTGGGAGCGAATACGGGACAGTCGCGGTACTACTCGGGACCGAGATTTCCGTGTGAATTATTACCGGAACGAGAATCCGATTTTACCGAGCGCACCACTATACCGAGATCGAACTAGCGTACCGTTTAGGAGGGTTTACAACACAAAGTAACCCCGAAGACTCCGCTCCAATCTCAGCCGATTCCCGCAGCTCCACGATCAGACCCGATTGCGGACAGAACTTTCTTATTGCCGTCGACGCCCGCTACAAGTTTCCAGAGGTTGTCCTGATGTCAACCACCACCACAGTATCAATCACCTTGAAACTACGGAGAATGTTCCACTGATTCAGATGTCCAAAGTCGTCGATAAATTATGATGGAACGCAGTCTTCCCCCCCAACGTTTGTTGAAAGTTAGCCGGCAGAACGGTATCGATCGCACCCGATCACCGCTTCACTACTCTCAGCCTAACAGACAGGCAAGGCGCTTTGTGGACAGGTTCAAAAGTGCCCCTCAAAAATTCGGAAAAAATAAACCACCGTGGAAGTGCTGAAAACACTTCCAATGCACTATCGAGCAACGCAAAATTTGCAAGGATCTCATGGGCAATCTCCAACCGAAACCCGTATTGGACGGAAAGTCCGATTACCGTTAGACTCCATCCGTCCAACTGCCGCAGTTCCAAGGTACCACCATAGAAAGCAGGTCCAACCTACGGAACGGAACCAAACACCGACACTTTAATATCGATTAAGTCTTAGCCCGGAATTATTGCAACAATTTCGCAAAATGGTATTTGGGTCAAACTCAGATAAAGGTGGGTAGCGTCATTTTTAAGGTTCAAGTATAAACGAATGTTTGGCAGAATGTAGATAATTCAAAAGGATTGTAAGCCTGACAGAAGGTACTAAGTCAGCTTTAGATGTGGTAACCAGAACGGCTGCTGCCAATAAACCGTCGAAACGCACTGTGCACATCGGTCCAACTGCTGCCGCAACACCCACGTATGCGTCAGTAGGAACAGAGTAGCCTGTCATGAATCAGCAGGCAAACCTCGGTTTCATCATTCCCAGCGACTTTAAAACCAGCAGCCAATGGTATCAAATTGCTAGCAAAGGTTATCGTGCATTATGGGTGGCTCATCGTGCTTTCGGGATGCTGACGGTGATATATTCCGTAAAATTCATAGTCTGTGGGACAGCGCCCCGGATGTTGCGCCCAACTGAACCTATCAAGCATAGTGCACGATAGAGTAGCACCGGAGTGAGTAAAGTCAGTGGTCATCCATCTGATACATGGTTCGAACGGTCTGTCGTGTTCACAGATAATTGATAGACCGGACATGCGTCAGCTGTTTTGTCAACGACCACGGGGTAATCTGATTATCACCCACCACATGCCAGCCCGTTACATTGATTTTGACCTTCTGAATCCAGTTACGCCGACACGGCTATAGGCCCGCCATAAACACTCTCTAAACTTAAACGAAGCTCGATCTGACTACATGAGGGCTGAACTCCGTTGATCTCGATGCGTCATGGATTACTAGAACACTTTCCCAAAGAATGTAGTGTTTGCGTAGTCAGTCTAAAATTACAGTTACAGTTTATTCCCCCTCCATAAGTCGCCTTCCGTGTCTCTTGATCTGTGTCATGCCTACTGCTTAACACCTGTCCCCCTGTCCACTTTCACCGCTGAACCTCACCAATAACTTTAGTTCATTTGGCTTCATCCACTGTCTCTCATGTTACTTTATTTTTTATCACGTGGCTACTGCAACGGGAACTTGTGTGTCGGTGGCGTTTGCATCACCTCGTCGGCCTGTAGCTAGAAACATGAGTACAAGGTTGATTAAATTAAGTTCGCCCGGCTGTATTCAATTCCTGCTTCGGTCTTGACGACGTGCATCCGCAGACTCAACCACCAGGGATAGCCCTGAAATTTCAACAAAATTTGACTACATGCGGCCAACCCGAAATTCGATTCCAATTTCCTTGCTGTCATTGTCTACTTACGTTTTTGTTTTATTGGTGTCCTGTGCATTACAATCAGTACACAATTATCGTTAATCGTGGTCGAATAGTGCAGTAATTTACTAATTGCATTTTATTGTGTCCGTATTCCGGATCATTGGCGCACTGAGCATCAATTTTCATATAGGTAATCGTTATCCATTTCTGATTAACGTTTCATTTGTTCTAGTTATTGTTGAGTTATTGTATCGGCCTGTTATTATAACCTGACTGTAACAATATTTTTCGCATTTCTTTTACAATGATACACTCCAGATCCAACAGTGTTCGTGAACCACAAATCGCTAGTTTGTTTGGTCGCTTTAGTTGCCGCATGGCGGTTCAGAACGATATGCAGTATCAGACGTGCTTTTCATTTTAAGTGTACTGGCTACAGGGAGGAACATTATAATCTTCTTATCACCTCGTGTTGTTGTCTTGCTGATAACGCCTTACTTTCACTTACAGCTTGGTTGTGTTTGCAAGGTGTAGGGATCTTGATGTTGAATGCTTGAACATAGATATAGCTATTTTTAGCAGTTAGATCCTTTCCCGTCCCTTTCTTTTTCCTTCTCTCTCTTCCTATACAGGGTTTGATTTATTTTCTTTTGTTTGTTTATTTTCCCTTCATAGTTGTATGGCAGTAAAACACTAATGTAAACCACTGATGTATTGCTGTCCATGATGACGATGAATTGTCCGCATGAGTTGTCTGTTCAAAGGTATACAGAGTACATTTTTGTGTGATCGACACAGCAGTGACTGAGAATGCTTCCATGCAAGATACCCCCAAACAAAACTGCAGAGCTCACATGGCTGCAAAATCTGCACAAATGTCCCTTACGGGAAGGGCTTTCGGGATACTCAGCGTGCACTCTCGGACGTGCGAGCAGAACTGGCCTCCTTTAACGAGTATATAGCTCTCGCCCTTCCCGGATTTACTGTGGCAAAAAAAACAGCGACAATCTCTACGGCTCAGATAAAGGAGGTTGCTGCCAACCTCAAGGATCAGGCTATCCGCGAGACAGGGGTAGTGTTATGGGGACATTTCCCTTCTACATCCTCTCCAGGCGACCAGACCAGGTCGGTTTTGGTTGCGTCCTTCCCTCCAGATCACCTCAGTCTGATTACCGTCAGCGCATTGCACTCCAAAGGCTCAAAAAAGTCGTGTGATCTTCTCGTCACGTTACCCGTCAAGCTAAGCATCGGGGCAGTGTTTGACAAACCTCACCACTTGAAATTCGGGCATGCCAATATAACAGGTATATCACTGGACCGCTCTCTACAAGAACGAGAGAAACGGCGTCAAGTGGGCAAAACCAGGGCAAATATCAAGGCTTCAGATGAAACCAAAGGTCATAATTTTCCTATTTCCTTTTACTTCCTCCGCACCCCCGGCGGAATACACCAACCCCAGAGTCTCTCCTCGACCACCATCTACAATACCTCAGTGTCCGGGTAGAACTGACCTGCCAACCTTCACACCTCCAACTCTCGCAGCCCTAACTATACCGGTTACGAAATACTTCATCCATGAAGTTTTGTAACATGCGGTCGAAACCAGCAAGCGCGCACAGGTTGAATTTGAATTGCGTAACAGGGTGTGGTGCTGTGTTTTCGACGCCGTTTTAGTTTGTTTGTGTACGTCATGTGCATGGCTTATTGAGCCTTTGGCTCATGCTTGTTTCTTGTTGTTTCCTTTTACGGGACTGTTGCTGGAACTCCCTATTTCGGAAGAACGCTGTCCCCTGGTGTCTCCACGTTGCCCTAAAGTTGGTCCGCAGACGTAACGGACAACCAGAGTAGAGACGTCCGGCTTGCATGTTACAGTTTATAATCGGGACGATCTGCCAGGTTTCCCTCTTGTACTTCAAAAAGTGCTCACCCGGTCGGCTCCTCCAGCATGTTCCTCAGGCGGATTCAAATTTTACCCAGCTGAAACTTACCCCCGCGTAACAACTTATGCAAATTTTCGCGGTCAGAAAACGGTGAATCACCTTCCCAAAGTCCTAACGAACGATGTGGCCACAAGGGCGTCAATCGTAGCATACCAGAAGCAGACTGCGTACCCCACAAGAACACTCACTTGCGCACAAGCTGTGGCGAAACGCCCGCCGCATTCCAAGGAGAATCTCACGGCTACCAAGCAGAGAAGGGCGATCACTGCCACCCGCGTCTCCCTTTAATTATTGCCTCCCCTACCCGAGCTCTTCATCGCGTCCTTCTTTCTCTTTTCTTACTCAGCTAAACGAAGAATTAACTTTCATTGCTGATGAGTAGTGAGGAATTTGGTTAATTTCATGTTGCTTTTACAACGAGACTGGACCTTGACGCGGTGTGACGGCTTGCGCATCTCGATGACCTATAGGGCTAAACTGGAAAGTATGGCCACCACACCGATAGAGTTACTCATGCCAGGCACGCCAATAGGTAGAGGTCTGACAAACCAGTCTCCTGGTCCTCCAGATTGGGGGTTAGAAGAAGGCTGGCATCTTTTTTCGAAAAATGTACCAGTACTGTTACATTGCCACTCACCCGCTGCCTTGCGGTATAGGCTTTTGAGCCAAAGGCTTTGGTTGAGAACCCTAATCGTTCTCTTGTCTAGGCCTGGGCGCCCTGGCAGTATCCCAGCACACACACAGCCATGAATAGTCACAACACCAGTAATTCCAAACTGCATCGGCCGTCTCGCAGTATAAACCGGGTCGCCCTATCCGCTGCATACAGCAGGGTGGATAGGCGAAAACATGCTACTGCTGACCCCTCCTCCGCTGTCCTATCAAATTTAGTTCTCAGGCCCCTCCCAACCTCCATTTCTGATAGCAACTCCACAGGTCCCACAACAGATGTAGCTAGCCGTGGTAACACTGAACCGGTAAGTTCCGTCTCTTGCCGTTCAGTTTCATGCCTCCCTTGTCCCTTGCTTAGACCTAGAATGCGAATTAATATAGGTGCCTTCAACGTTCGCAATCTAAAACAGATAGGTCAACAGGCCGCCCTCGCACGAACGTTAGACTCGTTGCATGTCGATATCTGCTGTATCTCGGAGACTAGAATCCATGACAGTGGTCAACGTATAGAACTAACAGCACCCGCATTGTCTATCCGATACTGTGTATACGCTTCGGGTTACTCTGCAGCCGTTACTACAGGTCAGGCTGGAGTAGGTACAGTCTTCAGCACGACGGATGCAGCTGCATTAGTAGATTGGATTCCTGTTAACTGTGCCGTCCGCTTGGCAGGTTCTGTTAAGACCAGCTCTAGACACAAGACCTGCAGAAATTTATTCACTGTGTCTTCTTACGCTCCAACTAACTGTAGTGACATCGGTATTAAGGACACGTTCTACTCGGATCTGGCCGCTCTCCTTCGCTCAACACGTGGATCTGATACTGTCGTTCTGGCCGGAGATATGGATGCCCAGGTCGGCCGCCTCGGTGAAGTCAAATCTCGTTTAGGTGGCAGATTTAGGATAGCGTCACATCGGTCAGATAATGGTGGGCGATTGTTGCGGCTGTGTGCTGAGTATAAGCTGTTTTTAGCCAGCACTAGTTTTAGGCATCGTACACGTCATTGCTATACTTGGTGCCCGCCTTCTCCAAATCAAGCCTGGTCTCAGACAGACAACATAGCTGTTAGTTACAAGTGGCGTGGTTGCATTCAAGACTGTCGTTCTTATTGGAGCACGTACTTGGACTCAGATTATGCATTAGTATGTTGTCGTTTTGTTCTTACTCCTGCTGGACATCGACCCCACCGACACCAACGACTGGCTGTTGATAAATTGGCTTTGCCATCGGTAAAGCATAAGTACCAAACCGGCTTAGAAAGCTGCCTTAGTTGTATTCACTCCAAAGACCCTAATAGCTGCTGGACTCAAATTTTACAGGTCATTCAGAAAGCAGGTACGGTAGCATGCGGCACAGAGATACGTGGGCTAAACAAACATTGAATTTCAGACAAATCCCTGGGGTTGTTAGAAGCTAGACGGAAGGTTCCTCCTGGTAATTCACATAACAATTCTAGAAGAGATATCCGTGGGAAACTGAAACGTAATCCAAAAGCTGATCTTGAGGCTTGGTTAGTGGAAAAAGTTAAGGAAATGGAAACCGCCCTAGCCACAAAAACACCGGCAAACTCTGTAAGCTGATCTGTGCAACTGGTCCCAAGCGACCGTCTGTCAGTGAAGCTATCAGCGAGGCAGATGGTACACTCATCTATAATAAGTCCAGAAAGTTAGAGTGGTGGGCGAGACATTTTGAGGGTCAGTTTAGCTGGCCTCCTACTCCTATTGTGTTGCCGCCACAAACTTGTGATGTATCATCCTGGTCGATAGATTTGGAACCAACCATTGAGACTGAGGTTCGCAACTGTCTTTCGGCTCTCAATCGTAATAGGGCTGCTGGTTCAGATGATCTCGTGTCGGCACTATTCAAAGAAGGTGGAAAGGCGTTAGTATAGGCCTTGACTCGGTTGTTCAACCTTATGTAGTCGACGGATACCATTCCTCTGTGCTGGGGTCACGCGATAATAGTTCCCATATTCAAGAAAGGAGCCCGGGTCTCTTGCGAAAACCATAGCAGGAGTAGTTTGACTCCAGTGATTTCAAGGGTCCTGGCATCCATCATACTTCGTCCATTAACTTCAGTTCGCGAGGTAAACATTAGGGAAGAACATGCATGTTTTCGTCCTGGTCGTCAAATTTTGGAGCAGCGTCACGTGTACCGCTGGCCAACAATTGCCGTATTTCTCGACTATAAAGATGCATTCGATTCGGTGGATAGGTCTACACTTTTAGAGTCGCTTAAATGCAAGGGTGTACCGACCAAGTGTGTGAACATACTGTCGGCGTCTTATTCTCATATTTCTGCTGAAGTTAGGGTTAACGGCGAGCTATCTGACAGTTTCAGCATCAGAAGCGGCGTACGTCAAGGCTGTCCCCTTTCACCGTTTTTGTTTAATTTCGTCATGGACGAAATAATGGAGGACTGTCTGCGGCACCCAAATGATGTCGGCTTGGACCTCCCACCTGGTGAAAGACTGATCTTGATAATGCTGTTGCTGTTTGACAACTTTCAAGCGGCAAAAACAATACTAGACGCTATTTCACACTCTATTAAGTACTTCGGATGCCGGTGTGGACCTCCTACCTGGGGGAAGGCT
>JTDE01003425.1:0-21016 GCA_014338405.1 Paragonimus skrjabini miyazakii | reverse complement strand
ACTGTTGGTGGCCTCAGAATATAATGCCCGGTACGGTAAACGATTAGATGACATACGGAGTACGTGACCCAACTATCACAAGCTGTGTACCGTGATTAATTGACCAATTGATCGCGCATCCCGAGCGTTCCGGAAAACGCGCCGGCGAACGGCCACATTGCTCACGCGATCAGTCGACTTAATATGGGCCAAATGGCGGAGACAACCATGGTCAAACACAGCAAGCCTGTTTATATCTTCTTTGTGAACAGGCCACGTTTCCTAACCATAAAGCAAAATGGAACGCACACAGGCATTATATACCCTTTCTTTTAGCGACAACCGAACCTCTTTTCGACACCACAGATGATGCAGTTTGGCAAAGGCAACTCGTGCCTTTGCAATCCTCGCTGATATCTCATCAGCAATATTACAAGCTGACGGGACGATACTACCCAAGTATATGAAACTGTCCACAATTTCAAGCAGATTACCTGCAATGAAGAAAATAGGAGTGGAAATGCCCCAGTCTTGAAGCGATACTGCAATTTGAAGGCGCGAAGAACATTCCATACAAACCAACCCGGTCACCCACCTTATCCAGCATGGTCTGCATGTCTTCAGCAGAGGGTCTAAATAAGACAATGTCGTCCGCGTACTTCATGTCGGTCAATCTAGCGCCAGGAAGAAGCTCAACACCAAGTTCACTATATTTCCCAAACGCACCCTCCAGAATTTCGTCCATGACGAAATTGAACAGGAAAGGGGAAATCGGACACCTTTGACGAACACCACTAGAAGTGATGAACGCCCGAAACAGTTGTCCATAAACTCTCACCCTAATTGCACAGTGAGCATATAGTGATCTCAATAGATTCACGTATTTCTCTGGTACTCGTTTGTGAAGAAGACAGCTCCAAAAAACGTTATAAGCAACTGAATCGAAAGCAGCCTCTAGGTTCAAAAAAACCAAGACCGTCGGCTTCCCATAAGAGTGGCGATGTTCCAAGATCCGTCGCAAGGTAAAAATGTGATCAGCGCACTCTCGACCAGATTGAAACCACGCTTTTTCTTTACGTATCTGACTTTCTCTGGGCTTAGTGAGCCGACGTCAAGTGAGACCAGTGAGTAACCTGGATGCAACAAACACCAAACTGCCTCTGTGATTATCACATAGACTCCGCGCCCTCTTTTTGAAAAGAGGAATTACTGTTGGTAGGCACCAATCACGAGGTACCTCTTCAGCCCCCAGATCGTCTGGGTGAGTTTTGTCAGTTCTGATATAGCCTCTCCCCACCATTTTTGAAGAGAAGGAGAGAGAAAGTCTGGATCGGGAGCCTTGTTACGCTTCAATAACTCCTCACATACTTGCTCTAACGGAGAACTGGCCTCCAGCGGACATCAGTGACAGTGAACTGAATGTTCTCGAGTACTTCGTTCACCATGCCGATCTTTCATGAGGGAGAATGGATGGCTCTGCGGTTTTCCTTAACCAGTTTCCAGACACCTACGGCCATCGAGGATTTTCAGTCCTCCGATAAATGTAAGACTCTGTGGCTACAGGTAACACCGAGCGGCCAGGAGACACTCCTAGTGGAGGTTGTTTATTAGTCACCCTCAGGCAGCACCTCGGATGATGAAGCTCTTCTTGACAGCTTAGAAAACTTCTTACGATTCCAGCATTTTTCCCATCTTTTTGTAACTATGATAAATTGGTAATCAATATCTCATTCGGACTGGGAGTGGTTTCTCGGCGTCTTTGTCGGTGCGGATACGATGGAAAGCATGGGCAGGGCATGCGGGCGCCCCAACTCGGCATCGTCCTGCCCAGATTCCCTTTCTGTTTGACCTAACTATTACACTTAGTGGACAAAGGGGTCACCAAACCGACACTTGGACGCAGTGACCACTCATTACTGACTTTTGATCTCATTTGCTACTAGTTACAACAGCCGGAAAGAAAGTCTACAATTCGAGACTTCAGTCAGGCTGATTTTGTTGACGTGACAAACTAACTCAGTTCAATGCTTCTGGATTGTGACTCTGTAGATTTGAATTACGACCCACTTTAAAACGCATTCCAGAAAGTGGATGACTAATTCATACCACGCAAACTGTACTTTTCTTTTCTCGCTCATCTCTTTCGTGCAGAGTACGTCGTGTCCTCGATGAAAGTTCTCGTTTATTCGCGAAGCATAAAGTTGCAGGCAAATCCAAGGACCTGAACGCCTTTCGTACTGTTCTAAATAGGTGTAAGCGAGAAATCCGCGAACACACTAATGTCGCACAAAAACGTCCTACTGAGGGCTCGCGTAAATAAACTTCCTATATAAATATATGCGTTGATCGAGAAGGAATAAACCTTCAGCCCGTTATCTGCGATTGCCCGACGAGGAGACTTCTTTTGACCCCCAAGTAGTTGTTGAGGAATTCAAGGAGCACTATTCTGTGTTGCGCAACGTTGCACTGCCGAACAGGCATCTTACTCTACCTCTACGAAACTTTCGGCAGCCACTCCTTACTGCTGACATGTTCGTACTAGATGTTGAAGACCTTCTGCTCAAGGTTAGTCCACGTAGTGCAATGAGGCCAAATAAGATCAACCTCAGGATCTTCAAGGAAACGGCAGTTAGTTTGGCAACATCCCTTCACAAACTGTCTAAACAGACACTGCACACTAGCATTCTCCCTAATGCATGGAAAGAAACCACGGTCATGCCCATTTTTAAGACAGACGATCGGCACATCTCTGCTAGCTACAGGCCAATCAGCCTTACTAACGTCCTATACAAGAAAATGGAGCGCTTGGTAAAACGCGCCATCCTTAAAAATTTGCGGGAAAATAGTCTCTCTACGCTCTTGTGCAGCACGGCTTCTTCCCTAACGGGTCAAGCATAACAAATATACTGATCTTCATGGATAGCCTGACGTAGGCTAATGACAATGACTTCACTTTAGACGCTATTTTCTTCGACATCGCTATTTTCTTCGACACTCGACCGTGATTCACACGGTCCTCTAAGGCATAGCCTAGAAGCATACAGCTGCTAAGGAGGGGTTTTTCGTTGCATTAATTCTCTTCTCGACAACAGAACCCATGCATTTAAAATCGGGTCAGACCTTTCATTTCCCTCCCCCCGAGCTCTGCAGGAGTTTCTTGAAGACCACTGCTCGGTCCTCTTCTGTTTTCTTATTTACAACAACGGTCTTCTGGACAATATTTCCAGCAGCGCTCCTCTCTACGTTGACGACCTAAGAGTCTGGAATGATCCCAGTGGGCTCAACGTGGTAACCACCAGGAAAATCTATCTGAAAAAGAGATCTAAATACCTGGATGTCATATAATCTGTCTTCTGCGTATCATCACGAGGAGGTCATCGAAAATGGGGCTACAACTCTTGGAATAATGAAATGGACCTTCCTTTGTCTAGACAAGAACGTGCTTCTGACAGTTTACGGGGCTTACATAAGACCATTGCTTGGGCACACCAATCAGGTCGTACATAATGGCTTGAAGGACATACTCGCTGTTAAGCGTGTGTTGAAAGTGTGTAGGAATTCTTACATACTTTCTCTTCAGCGTAGAACTTGTCCAGCAGCTTTTCATCTTAATGGCGGACAGTGGCCGTAGGGGTGATAAGCTTCACAAGCTCCATCGGCGGACCTCCTCTAGACGGCGTTGGTTATAGCTACATGGTTGCAGTCTGTGCGCATAATAATTTGCGCAAAGCATCATCAGTTTACACCAGTATTGATCGGAACGGTTGAATTAAATTACTGTTTAACGTCTCCAAAACAAGTTTCAAGAGACCGTTTAATAAAGCGTAATGTATGCAGGATGGCTTTTAAAAAGGGCATGGTTACAAAACATAATTATATTTGGATGTAGCGGGATACAGCATAGAAGTTGGCTGATATTTAAGACTCTTTAGACCGTTGTAGCCGATATACGTGATTTTGAATTTGTAACATTATAAGCGATCGCGTGCGCTTTGTGTTATTTACCACGTTCACAGACCACGACCATGTAGCTACAACTACATGCTGTCTAGGGGGGGCGTTAGCTATATATAACCAACGCCCCCCTAGACAGCAATTGCTGTGAATTAATTAATTCACTGGACCGACCTTCCTTTTGAATTCACTGACTGCTGATTCAGGGATCGTTTTAAAACGCTGTTAGATTCCAAGTGAACTGAAAACTTGTTACATTCGTAACCCTGCTCTATTTTTGGTAGTTGCCGTAATCCCCAAGAGCGGTGCCACACTGTTTTCAATTACCGTCTTTCAAATAAACAGAGGTCCGCCAGATATTAAGGCAGATAAACTGACTGGAACCGGGTGATTTAGGTTTCAGACCTTGAACTGGTGTGTTAATCACTAAAAAGTACTAGAAAGAATAATGACGAGAATACCGCTCGCCAGCGAAAAACAGGACGACGGCGCGTGGTGCCAATTTTATATTGCCGCCGATCAATGGACCAATGGATTAGTAGCGAGTGTAGAAAGCAACAGCTTTACGGAGTTCTCTATATCCGTGCCTAGAATCAGCAATTCAGCGATTGATACACGGGCTCGAGGCAGAGGTTCAAGGTGCCCGGAATTAGTTAGTTGTACTTGCTCGGCGTCAAGCGGGAGTCTGTTGATTTGAAAGGCAGTGCAGTGGACTAATCAATCAAATGATATAAATGACTAAAATATGGTAATATCAAAGGATAGTTATAACGGTAATATATAAGCTCAAAAGGTAAGCGTACAAATCGAACGGAAGATGTATCACTGATAAGTCAAGGTCCATTGGATTGAGCAGACCACCACAAATAAGAAAAACAGCGCCCGAGAGCGGATTCGTTAGACGACCGATAGATAATTCCACAGGCGACGCAAGATGATGAACGTTGTGCGTCGATAGATCAACTAATACGCAGAGCGAAAATATTTCACCGCCCTAGTAGCACACTTAGTCGGCCGACCGACTATCGAGTGACTAACGAGTGACTTAGGTTAGTCACTCAACAATTTCACGGATAATACAATTTAGACTTCACTGTTTGTAACCTTGCGAACAAGACAAATGGGATGGATGTGGATTGTATGTTCAAAACTCAATTGTTGTTGGTTTATTTTTGTTTAGTCACACCATGTGACCATAATTTCTTGAGCGCGGCTTCAAATTAGTCGGCCATTTGAAATGTGGGGTGGGGGGTTGCACATTGTGTGGAGAATTGTGGACGGTGGGTTTTCGTTCTGTTGATCAGCAGGATATTCTGGTTGATTTTACTGAAGTGGCATATTGTCGTATTCCTAATATTAACTGAGTTATTCCATTTTCAGTTAGACTTTGAGAACTTGCATAATGGCCGAAAATTGTGAAAGTTCACTTTGCATTTTGATGGTCCCTCAGTTATGACAGACTAATGAGTGTTCGATTTAATTGTTTGGCGTAATATTCTCGTTGATTTTACTGAAGTCGCATATTGTCGTATTTCTAATATTACTTGTAATATTCCACTTTCAGTTGGATTCGGAATGTCAGGCAGTTGTCAGAATGCCCATCGATGGATACAGAATGTAAAATACAAATGGACCCAAGAGAAGGCAGAAGTAGCAATTACTGAAAATCACTATTCTTTAAACCTAGTGTACATTTTGTGTTCTTCCATTACATGCCTATTTCTCAAAACCGTTTGTTTTGAAATTTTACCGATATTTCGATACCGCCGCGCGAAGGCGTGATTTCGTTGGGAATTAGCATGAAAATAAGACATGCTCGTTAGTCAGGGCCTTTAGTTTGTAAACCGACAGGCGTTCGTAGCGAAATAAGGGCTACGAAAAATTTTCCCCTTGACCGACTAACGAATGACTACCAGATGCACAGTTATCGCACTCGATAGTCACTCGTTAGTCGGTCGATAGTCACTCGTTAGTCACTCGATAGTCACTCGTTAGTCTGTCGTGTCACCTGGGCGTCCAATCACTTTACCAGCCCAAAAATCCGCACGAATGAAGAAGACGGCGATGATGCGCGGTAACTCCCGTCTGTTCCCGTCTATTCCTGTTGACGATCCAATTCAAAAAGTGATGGTGATTGTTTCAAACAAGTGTACATATGAAGTTCACGAAACGATATACACAAAAAGTACAAAAATGAATTATGAAATATCTGTGAATTGTGGACACTACAGTGGTCATTGTTGACAGGATGTAGCAGCTCTCTTAGGATTAAAGTAAATACCAAAAAACAAAGTAAGATTACTTGCATGATAAGATTTTTTGAACATGAGAGTCAAGTGATGTTTTAAAACGACAGCTAAAAGCGCTGCTAACGACTTCATGAGGAAGACTGTTCCAAAGGTTAATAACCCTGTGAGAAAAGAACCACTACCTAAGGAAGGTCCGAAGACGAATCTTGATAAACGACTTGTTACCTTCTCCCCGGTCGACATCATTCGTTATGGTGAATAACTTTTCAACCAGCTCTACTCTAAGCAGGAAATCTATAAGAATTAAAACACCGCTGAGTTGTCGAAATTCAAGCGGGCATAGATCAAGAATTTCAAGTCGGGACTCGTACGCGACATGTCTTAGGCCCGCGACCAGTTTGATAGCCGCGCGCTAGGCACGCTCAAGAACTTATACATCTTTCTTCAGGCCGATATACACGGTCTAACCGGCACATTCGAGGAGCGGCCTTAAATAAACCCCGTAAAGCGTTTGAAACGCCTTCTTATCTATGCGGGAGAGAGTGCGCGCGATCATCCTAAGAGCGGCAAATCCTTTTCTCGCCGCCGTCTCATGGTGGTGCGCAAAAAATAAATTATACGACAACCAGGTGCCCAGACCTTTCTTCAGATCGATTTTCATGATATCTACTGTGCCGAGTGCACTATGAATCACGAAGGCATCGCCAGAGTCCCCACCGAGTGACACATGTGTGCAATTACTGTCACTTAGTGGAAGACTCCAGTCGTCCGATCAACGCTTAATCGCGTCAAGATGAATCTGCAGTGCACTGGGATCAGTGGCATTCCATATTTTTAGGTCACCGGCATATAGCAGGACGTCGCTGGAAATATTTCCCGGAAGGTCATTGATGTAGGTCAGAAATAACAGAGGACCCAACACTGACCCTTGAGGAACTCTCGCAGAAATGAAACAGAGAGATGAAAAATGCTATCCAGTTTTATTTATAAACGTCCTATTATCGAGAAAACAGGTAATTCAGCGAAGAACCTCTCCTAGAATACCATAGGCTTCCATTCTGTGTTTCAGGGGGCCGTGTGGGACACGATCGAAAGCCTTGGCAAAGTCATAGAAGATAACGTCTGAGATGAGGTCATTGTCTTTGGCCTCCGTCAGACTGTCCATGAAAATAAGCATATTTTTTATACATGAACGGTTAGGAAGAAAGCCACGCTGGATAGAAGAAAAAAGACGGTTTGATAAAAAGCGATTGATGATGGCACGCTTCAATATGCACTCCATTATCTTGCACGCAATGCTAGTAAGATTGATTGGCCGATAACTAGCCGCAGAGTGCCAGTCGCCCGTTTTAAATATAGGCGTGGCCGTTGCCTCTATCCAAGCGCTATGGAGACTGCTAGTCTGGAGTGTCTGTTTAAAAAGTTTATAAAGGGGTTCTGCCAGACTCGCAGCTCCTTTGAAAATTCTGGGATGGATCTTGTCAGGACCCATTGCTCTGTATGAATTGACCTTGGATAAAAGATCCTCAACTTCTAGCACAGAAAACTCGGTGGTAACAAGTGGCTACTGGAAATTCTGCGGTGGAAGGATAGAGTGCAAAATCGGCAGTGCGAAGTTGTAGACCACCGAGTAGCACTCCCTGAAAAACTCGGTAACAACTAGGGAGTCAGATGAGGTCTCCACGTCAGGTAGTTGCAGAGAAAGAGCTGAGGGTTCATTCTTTCTTAGTCGCCGCATGTGCTCAAATAAGAAGTTTGTGGTCTCGCAGGCTCTGAGGAGAACCTTTCCCTGTACGAGTCTGGTTTGCTCACGGATTTCCCACCTGCACCTAGTTCGAACAGTGTGGAACGCGCTTAGGTCTCCCAAATTTCCCGTAAGCTTACGCTTCGCGAATAAGTGGGAACGGTCATCGAGAAGACGACGTATTCGGCGACGAAGAGGTGACCGATAAGAGAAAGTGCACCGTTTGCGCACTATAAATAAGTCGTCCGCTTTCTCAATGGCGCTTTGAAGTGCACGGTAGTTCTGGTCTACGGAGCTCTAATAAAAAAGAAGTGAATCTAGTTGGCATCTCAGGTCTCTAAAATTGGCCTGATTAAAATTCCGAACTGTAGACTTTTTTACTGGTCGTTGTAACCAGTAACAGATAAGATCAAAGATGAACAGAGAGTGGTCACTGTGTCCAAGGGGTGGCTTGAGGATCTCCCTGTCTACCAGGTGGCTCTCAGTAATAATGACTAAATCGAGCAGAGAGGTAATCTGACCAGAACGATACAGCGTTGAGGCGTTAACATGCTGTGTCCACGCTCTCCGTCGTATCAGCGTCGATAAAGAAGTCGAGAATCCGCTTTCACGTTCCTGGTGAGAAACTGATGTCCAGTTTATCTTAGGAGCGTTGAAGTCACCCATAATGAGTAGATGAGTGAACGGTCGTTGTCCTAGAAAGTTCTCTAGGTTTACAAGACGAGTGTCGTCGTCAGAGACGTCGGATGAAGGAGAGCGATGGATAACCCCCACTAGGATTGAATCTTGGCCACGCGAAGCCAGTCGAAGCCATAGAGCATCACATTTGTCAGAGGAATGAAATCCACCGATAACCGTGGGCGTTGGGAGGCAATGCTGAAGGAAAATCGCAGAACCCCCTATTCTTCCTCGGGCAAAGTCAGCTCGGTCAACTGAATACCCGGGGACTCTCAGTTCACTGTTACTGATGTCAGCTGTGACCCAGGTATCAATGAAAGCAAAAATGTGGGGCTGTGTGCCATGAATTAACTGTGTGATTTCCGGTAACTTATTGAACAATCAGACAGTTTGTATACATGCACCTAAGAGCTACTTCCTCACTTGATCTCTCCAGAGGAGAGAGAGGAGATTGCGAGGAAGTGTCTGGGAAAGAAGACCTAAAATTTAGAATGGTAGTGGTGTTGGACTGGGTATGCACTTCCCAGTGGCTCTGGTGGCCCTCCTTCGTGGCCGTGGGCGCAACGTTACTGCTTGCGCGTATGTCAACGTCCGTCCGGGACGCTTGATCAGCATTATCGGTGTCGCAGCTTGCGACCCCTGTACTCCTGCTAAGGTCCGCTTTTCCGGAGGGTGTTTAAGAGTTTTCACCCACGGAAGATTTGCCTTCGTCTGCTGGATACAAGGTTCGAAAAGAGCCGGTGCGCACGGTTTTACGAAATCACTCAAAGAAGTGGTCTCTGGGGCTGTCCAATAAAACGCTTTTTGATTCATTGGCCGCATCCCCAACAGGCGTCCATCGTCCCGAATTCTTGGAGGAAATAATTTTCTATGGGGCCCCTTGGTGGTTGTGGGCGTGGGTAACTAGGAGAACGGCATTTGTGCGGTGTCTTCAATACTTTTGCCTGTGTTTGGGATGTCGGCCGTTGGGATGGCGACTACGGAAACAGCGTTCTCGCTTTCCACCACTGGCATATAAACCTAAGTGGGTACCACCGGAGCAGAAACCACGACCTTAGTCTCCAGTTGTATTTTCCGGTCTGCCATGATTTGTAACTTAGTTTTAGTCGGCCGCTTGCGTTTCGCCCTCTCTCGTTGGGAGCGGTCGGAAGAAACACCTTTCAGGTGGATGTTGGTGGATTTCAAAGACTCTGATTTTTCCAGACTCCGCATGACTGGCAAGTTTAGTAAAAGGCCGAGTGACTTTTTGGTCGTTTTGGAGCGTAGCCTGCCCGCGTGCGCGAGATATGTAATATTCGGGGAGGACGAAGACGCTAAGACTGACCTAGCTAGTTCGGCTGGTGAAGATGTTGTGGGGAAGCGGCCCCATAAAACAACTCTTCTTTACCTGAGATATATTTTATTGTTCACCGCTGCCTCCTCTATATGCTCAGTTGATAGGGCAACTGCTTTCTTGGTGATCGCAACACCAGGGAGGGCAAACGCTATGTATTCATTTAGGAATTTGATTTCCAACTTCATTCCGGACAGTCCGTTGGTATTTTTCCATCCTATTCCTCATGGAAGAAACATGACATACAGTGCTAAGAAGAACAGATCCGCATTTACAGACGCAGGTTTTCTGCGTCGCATCACCTTTTGTGACACGTGTGTGAATACTCAGCAGCAAAGCGGCGCCTCGACTTTCGTCGAAACTGCGGCCCATGCAGATAAAATTTGAAGCAGAAGAAGCAAGTTGTTCATACTGGTGTTCGTTGAGACCAGTGCACTTGAGGTGATACCGCTTCTGGCACTGATAGTTCTGCAAACCGTTTTGTGCGGACTTTGTGCATCCATAACGAACGCAAGTGTTCTCTGCCTCATTCAACTGAGTTGCGGCACTGGTAGATATGACTCACGTCATCGTCATTAGAAACAAGCAATGTACAATATAAAACAGACACAGAAACAGATGCAATGCAGCCCATAAATTTCAATACGTAATGATTCGGTATGTAATTCGGTAACGAATAGCAGTAATCATATGCAATTTTTGATACACGCAGCACCAATAGAATAAAAAATGCATAGACGATAACAGCGAGAAAATCTGAATCAAATTTTGGGTTACCTGCGCGAGGTTAATCAAAGAGCCAAGCCCGACAATGCTGTCTAAAAATGCTGGTTGAGACGAGCATCGAAATTTGGAACAAAACTAGCATATATTACATGCTCAAGGTAGCGAGACCCTGAAACAGTCTAACTCGGGAAGACCCAAGAGTGAACAAAACCTCCGCATAGATAAACAAAGATGTCAGTACAACATCAACTAATGCAACTTGTCCGTTATTATATCCATCAAAATAACGGGACAGGGTCCGTAAGTTAACTAACATCAATGGAGCTGTTTAGAGGCGCGTTGTATCGTTTAAGGCAAGGTTAGCCTCGTTACGGGTCACAAAATTGAGCGTGCACTTTACATCCGTTGAAGTTGAGGTGGTTCGCGTAGCCAGCAAGACGGCGAACCGAACTAGAGCAAGATATACTTGAAGAATTTTCACTGCTTTGTACTTAATTTTGCTAACATCGCGCAACTGCTGCGTCAGACCGCACTGCACATTTTTGCTTGATTTGAGTAAAACAAAACTCACAACACGTTTTCGAATATATTCTACTATACGTGTTTGCTTGTTCTTACCACGACGCAAGTGGCATTCCTATGATTTACATACATGCACACATATGTCTGTCCGCTGTGGTTTAGTAATACGTTCACTGCGACCTCCATACTCTGGACTATTCAGAGTAATATCACCTGATGTCAAGTACCTCACCATTGATCGAGCAGAGATGGACGATACCGTTAGCATTGACCATCTGAAAGTGGCGTATGTGGACAGTGACTTTCTACAATCACCAACCAAATTAGCACGTCAGTTTACAACAAATCCTCTTCTTCCTACAACTCAGGCAGTTCCCACAATCCAAGTGAGCACATCTCCTAGCATCCAGTTACCGCTTACGGACACCAACACATCTCCGTCACATTTATCCACTCGCACAGGTAGACATTAATTTGCCCACTCGTTTCCGTTCAATCGCATCGATGTTGTTAAGTTTGTCTTCTATCCGAGCATCAACGCTTGCTTTAAATGCCATGGAAGGGGAATATTGTAGAGCTTTCATTATTTTGTACTCCATTTTGCTAACCTCGCGTAACTGCTGCATCCGACAGCACTGTGCATTTTTGCTTGACTTGAGTAAAACAAAACGCACAACACTTTTTCGAATAAACTCTGTTACACGCGCTTATTAGTTCTTCCTGCGACACCGGTGGTTGCTACTCAGTTTAAAACGTCCTATTTGTTGGATTAACTTTTAGCTCTGTTACTTCGCAGCCTTAGTTACGCTTGGAACAGTCCGAATACTTTCCAGCATCATTGGACGTCTCACGAACATTGTCAATCCTTGGCGAGTCCAGTGCTTGGCTTCGCTCGTTATTTTGCATCAAAAATTATTGTAGTTCACACATCCGTTCCACTACAAACGTCTCCCGCGTTTCTCACTCTCTATGCCACCAATTATCCACACCTTCGGAAAGTGACACTCACGGTGGTACCTCCTTTTAGTAAACAATGATTCATCTATTTCGACGATGGAATCAGTTCCATCTTTTTTGCGGGTTCTCTAAATTCGGTCGTAATAATAGCTTCGTTCCCAAAACTTATTCTACCGTCCGCTTGGACTTAACTTGCTCAATGCCAGATGTATGTGACGATAAAAATTAACGACTATTCCAAGCTTATTTCCAACATAGTGGCTGTGAATGTTATGCTGTTCTTGAACGCTCAGTGTAGCGAAATTGTGAATGCTTCCTCTAGCGTCAGACGTGTATTTCAAACTATGGAATCTTTACGGACGGAATAATGCCGATTACACGGTGCACACTTCCACCGATAGTAGTCCGTCACGAAATCATCCTTCACTAAAATTGCACCGACATGATATACGCGACTCATGCGATTCTTCAATACGCCGTGTCGTGCTAACTCGGTCAGTATGAGATGACATATGTTTCGTTGCGTAGACAGATCACTTGAGCGTCTCGTGCGCCCTAATTCATAGGTGGGCCTGTAGCAAGGACCATCGGTCCTCTGGCAAATCTTTTATATATACATGGAGCAGCAATACACCCAACACGGACCCCAACGGAACACCACTGCTGGCAAATACACTGTGCAACTTGTCGCCTCCCACCTGCACTTACCAACTCCTATTCTGTAGGACAGCTTCAACCCATACTAGGACTCCCGGCGACTTTGTAAATGCCTCTAACCTTGAAATTAAAGGGTTATGATTTATCAAGTCGAAAGATCTAAATGGCAGGCTTCAACATACTCTCCCTTGTCCAGCCGTAGAGCGATGTCATCCAAGAAAGCCAGCTGAGTAGAAAAGCAAGATCACTAACATATAAAAACATGCTGCTGAGCCGTCGCCAGCTGAAACTCAATGACGTGAAATCCCACCCTGTCCATTATCATCCGTTTAGCACCTCCAAGATAGCTGAGCTTAGATATACAAACCTACCGTTTGCAGCCTCCATGCTTTTTTCTCCTTTGTGCATCGATGTGACAGTGGACACCTCACTGTTTGCGGTTATTTGGGCTTCACCAAACCACTTATAAACTAGCCAACAGAGTGGCTAAGACATCATCAAGTCGTTCTAAAATTCGTGGATGGATGTCATCTGAGCCCGTTGCCTTCGTGACATTCACTTCAGCCACCTGGTTGGTGAAGTTGTGTTGCCAGTTTGCCAGGTTACAAATTCATACATCCTGTGAACTTGTGTTATCTTATCTACCAGTGCTCTAGCCAGTTAGGTACCGTTTTTTCCAATAGCACACTTTTATGGTATATCTGAAGAGTAGCAAACCGCTTCTCAGCCAGTCTACGTGAACTTACGATTGTTTCCATGACGTTAAGGACTTCCTTTTAGTGTTGCATCAAACCCCGATCAGCGGGCTATGGCAGAAACGTTCGGAGCAACCCTAATATCTTCAATGTTTCAGCAGACGGCCGTTGTGTGACGTGTCAGACAATAATATTCTTAAACTTTTGAGCTCGGGCGTAGGCAAGAATTCATCACTGAGTACACCATGAACGCAACCGCTCATTCCATGTTATTGTGTACGAAACTTGTTAAACATCTTACCGATGGGCTTTTATGCGTCTGCAAGAACTGTTGACCTCCCTGCTCCATCTCTCCAACCTACCCACAAAAGCGAGACAAACCAGCAAAACGGACGTGCACAGGCGATCTATAGTACCCAAACGGTGCCTGACTTAATGCACAAGGTCTTGCAAATTGTCTAAAATCCGAGACGTTGGAGACTATGTAACTTCAGGATAATTTCTAAACCCAAAGGGAACAAAAGATGTTCTTCACCTTCCAGACATAACCCGACAGACAGCGTGATGCCCTCTGCCAAGACGCATGGGCAAACCCCACTCCATCTCTTGTAATCTTGAAGCCTGATACGATTTCCACCAACCCCTATCCCCAATGTTCCAGTCTGGCAGTAACCGCTAAAGTGAGAACAAAACATTGGGACGTTACCACCATCACCCATACCCATTTGTGGAAAAAATTCTCCGGCGACCTGGGTGAAGGTTGTTCAACCTACCCAAACCAGTAGCCACCGGCCTAGCTGAAAAAATCACAGCCTCAATTAGTGCAGCGACCTCCGTTCGAACTGGGATTGAATGGCATCCACACCCCACTGTACAGGGTTATCGCAGGGCCGCGGTTCCTTGTTCAAAGAACGCCCGCTACTCACTACCGTTCCGTAAGATTCCATCGCAGCCGTGCAGCATATCCTACTGGCCTCTTTCCGTACCGTTGTAGCCGGAACAATATAAGAACATCACCAACGTAGGGGAGGTAATCTCGTCAGAAATATCCCCAGAATCTGCCAAGAAACGCAGCGTCTTTCTACGTGATACTCCACAGTCGCAGAATTCCAGCGTATTCGACCAAGACGTTAGTCAGCAGACCTCTATGCGAAACAGATTTGCACCGGCTGCAATTGCGACGACTATATCCGGGCTACCCAAACCCACTTACCACTTAGGATTTCCCATTCTTAGGTTGCCGGGAGCGAACTTGGTTTCGTAAACACAAGAGACATGACACTGTTGTAGCACCGTGTTCATATCGGCTCTCCAAACCCTTGCTGATAGGCAGCGGCTGCTTAAACAGACAGCTAGAAGGCTAGCCCCCCTGTTGGCACCCAACAGTGACGCAGTCGTGTCACTCAACGAATTGAGCGTCATGCTCAACCCTAGCCATAGACGATCCGCGGCAGACATCACGGGCGCTGGAAATAACAAAGATCAGATACATTTTGAAAATACCACCAACCCTGTTCAATTTTGATAACTGTCGCCTACGGAGCGATATGATAGTGTTCCACAACATTTTGCTCAGTTCGTCTGCTGCAACTCAGCGGTAAGGCTAGTTTCAGCAGAAACTTTACAAAACTTAACAAACCACGCAACAGGATGTGTCGTAAGAACAACTATTTTCCTATGCGGTATTTCCGTCATTAGAACACCCTACCGGGGGAGGTTTTTACAGTGGATTCCACAGAAATGTCCAAAAGCTGATGAGCCGGGCACCACACCAAAGTACAACCTTCAACCGACCGCTGCCCACACAGACTGCACTATACGGCGTTAGGCATGGACGTCAAACTGTTGGCTGGGAATTACCGAGGTATGCTAAGATGCACACGTACTTCCATCTGTAGACTGAAAAGTTTCTTCTCTTCACCTCCACTTTCTTCCCTGCAAACTGGATGGTGAGTGTTCTCCTACATTATGTTTACTGGAGTAGCTTTGTCAGTTTTGTCAGCCTGTTGGATTCCGGATTGCAATGGGCCAATCTGGTTTTTATAGGTGCATATCGACCCAAACACATACCCCATATATAACCGTGCATCTCAACTGGACACACTTGTCTCACTACACTTTCTCAACCTCTGCCAACTTACGTTTCGATCGTTGTAATTAGACTTCTTATTACCGCTACTTTCCAAATTCATTTGGCGACCACTATCTGCATTCACGTCACCCTGCGCACGACAAAGAAGCAAGCCGTCTACACGCCAAGAACATTCCGCAACCTGCTGAACCTATTGAACACGGTCGTCTAAATCCCCACCGACCCGCTGTTCCATGCGTCCGTATGGTGAAGTAGTGATGTGGTGTGAAGTAAACAGCAACGCGGGTTTGCATTTATTAACGCTGTGATTTAATTTCGATCGACATTCTTTCGGGTGTTGGTGTGTTCGAAGCTTTAGGAGTATGTTTGGTGGTTGTGACTATGGACGCACATCATCAAGAGCAATGCAGAAGCTGACTACAGCCGGGCGAACCTAATTCAGACAACACTGTACTCATAACTTTCACCCCCATCTACGAAGGTTGGTTGCACATCCAGCCCTGAACCTTCCGTCCGATCACTCTCCTGCCTCGTGTGTCGAGGACCTCCAAAGCGCCAGTCTATTACTCACTTTCTAGCTGCATATCACCACGAGCTTTTTTCTGCGATGAATAACACGGCTTTCTTCGCGACCGCTCTTGCATTAGGGAATTTCTGCCAATCATAGGCAAATGAACTTCTGCCAGAAGTGGCGAATGGGCTGAAGCCGTATATCACAATTTTGTTAAGGCTTTTGACCAGGTGAATCGCTCCATTGTGCTCGACAGATCCCCACTGTAGTGCCAGTGGTAGTATCCGCTAGCCTGAGTGCTATTCGACGATTGTCTTTTGACGTGTGTTGGTGGCTTTCTACCTCCGCGGAGTTTTACAGGCCTCCATCCTGAGACGATTGCTTTGCTTCATATTCATCAATTACCTACAACCTGAATTATCCTCCGCCTTAATATTGTTTTCCACCGACAGTTAAATATGACCTGTTATCCACAGCACTGCTGACGCCACCGCTCTTTGAACCAATACTGACGCCTTTTACCGATGGCCCAAGACGAACCACATTGAGCCCAGTGAAATTTTATGTCAAACATAACCATCACCTTCTTGGCTCCCTCGGTGGTGAACCACTCCAAGGTACGAGACGAATAAAGGCCTTGTCACTATCGTGTGGCCTACCTCCTTGAATTCTTCTAGTGATGAGGCAAACGCCAAGGGGAGGCATTCGCACCTCTAATACGCTTGTCTAGTATGTTAGAGCGATCACATTTTAGAAACATGCATAACAGCTTTTATCTAGCCTTATTGTAACCAAGAGATCTTAGCTTGGTCTAATCACCTGCAAAATAACATATTTACTTCGTATACTGTTCAGAAGCGTGCGACAGACGAAGTACGGGGTTGAATGTGAAACTCTACTTCGAGCGACTCAGTGAACCAAATATCTTCTCTATCGAGTACTACGGACAGAGAGGTGACCCAATGGTGGTATTCATATAAATGAATATGCTGAACCACTCACGCAGATCCGTGCTCACTCCCGCAGATGCTGGCTCAGCAGTAGCCGCTCCTTAAAAATGAGCGGTCTGGACAGCAGACGCGAGTTTATGCGCAATTTCACAACACGAGTGTGTGAAGATGGGAACTTCCTGCGTGAACAGGTGAGTGCTACAACAGCGGCTGCTTTCGGGGTTTGCTTGGATCACGACCCCATTTGTTGGCTCGAGTCTCAGTTTTCTATAATGGCACAACCGCCTGCATATGTTTGCCTTTAGAATGGCGATTACCTTGTCATCACGTATTTCTGCCTACTGATGGACTCGTCAGTCCGGTAGGGGAAGACCTGTAGTCGAGCTGTGCAATTTCAGCCTTATGATAAAATCAATAAAGGCTACTGCTCATAGCCCTCTCCCTAGTGCCAAACGTCTTAGCCTGGATATACGAGACCATTAAAAGATGTCTCCCACTTCCATCCGCCAGCCATTCATAGAAATCTACGCGTCGACTTAGGAAAACAAGCTTTCAGCTTATTCTCTGTGACTGCTAGGTGGGGAGATTTCTTTTAACCCCATGGTTGTTGTCCAGTTGTTTGGAGAGCACTGGTTGGTTGTTTTCAGCGTTGTACCGCTGAGCCAAAGCCCTACCCTATTGCTGCAAGACTTTCAGCAGTCGACCATTACCGCTGATTTTTCTATACTAGATGTTGAATATCTTTTGTTCAAAGTCAAATCACACAATGCAATGGGTCCAGACAAGATTCTCCCAAAGGTCTTTATAGAGGCTGGTCCGGCAGTACTCCATTATAGGTTGTTCGAAAAATCATTCCCGATAGGCCTCCTCCCTAGGGTGTTGACAGAAGCCACGGCCACCTCTATCTTTAAGGAAGACGATAGTTGCTTCTCCGCCAGTTACCGGTCAGTCAGCCTTATTAGCATACTATCTCGGGCAATGGGGCATTTGTTACAGTGAGTCATTTTTGAAAACAAATCAAGCAATGACCCTCCTCTTCCACGCAGCCATTCCTTTTTCGCAACCGATTATATGGTTGCGGTCAGCCCGAAGAAGACCAGAGAAAACAGTTTCACCTCAAGCGATATCTTCTTTGACTTCGCCATGATTTTCGGTCATGTACCACATGGGCCACTCAAATATAAACTAGAGGATTACATCAACCAAGAAGAGATTTTTGCCCGGATAACCTTCTTTTTTTGTAACAGAACCTTTGAGGTTAAAGCTTGGTCCGAATTTTCGTTGACCCCCATGATATGCGCGGGAGTTCCCCAAGAGTCGGTGCTGGGTCCTCCATTAATTCTTACTTACATCAAGGACTTTCTGAACAGTATATCAAGCAATGCCCTTTCCAATTCTGGTGAATAAAATATCCGGAATGCTAGTGGTCCCAGCACAATACTAACTGGTCTTGCGCAATTAGGCGCCGGCCAGACAATTGAAGTCTTTATCTCAATAACAAAAGCATGCGCAAATAAGCTATTTGGCCGAGATTCTGAAAACGCCTTTGTGATTTACGGTACACCGGGGACAATGGACTTCGCAAAAATCGATCCAAAGAAAGGCATGGGCATCAGGATATTGTCTAACTTACCTTTCACCTACCATCATGAGATGACGACAAAAAGGAAGCTGCTATTCTTGGAACGATTAACCGTATTTTTCCCGGCGTAGACAAAAAGTGTTTCAGATACTCATCGCGGTTTGCGTGAGACAGCTACCTGAAAAGATTCATTAAGTCGTTTATACCGGCACCAGAAAAGACATATTTGCTTTCGAGTACGTCCAACGTACGGGCGCTAAGCCAGCGGCGGATTTAGGACTTATTGTGTATGGGTCTCCTCCTTAAAGTTCCGGTCTGTACTTGAATTCCGTCGATTCTGCAAATGAGTAGATTCTCATACATTTATTATTTAATATGGGTCCCGTAGAAAAGCTTTCTAACGTAGCATTCGATGACGGTCGGTCAGAACATGCCGGAAGGCATCACAAGCTCCAACTTCGAACCTTTCAAAGGCAACTGTTCTTTTCTTATAGGGTCAGCGATCACTGGAACAACCTTTTTTCTCAGTTCGTCAGCTACAATTTTAGAAATCGTTTCAAAGTGGCGTTAGATTTCCATTTACTAAAAACCACGTACGATTAGTAACTTGACTCTGTTCTTGGTACTTGAAGTAATCCCCAAAGACGGTGCTACGACTGGCTTTCAGGTCGACAGATGCCTTTTTGATACCGAATAAGACTGACCGACTGGACTAGGATATTCCAGGTCTCTAGCACCAAGCCGATGTAGTGCTCGCGAAAAATGCCTAAAGTCGCTCGAGTGAACTAATTAAAAGCTTTAGTTTTTACACTACTCTCTCGCTTAAATCAATGTGATGGGATACCTTTTTACACATATAGTTTTGGGCTAATGAAACATTCAAATTTTTGCAGGTGAGGTTGAGTTGCTAAAGTTATATACATTGCAACAAAGGAACTATACTATTACCTATAGTGTAGGCGACTGTTCAGGTGGCTGTTCATTGCAGCCGATGTTAAGAGACCCTTCATTCAGACGGATTTCTTGGATCAGTTTGGACCCCCGGTTGACGTCAAGTGCGCAGAATGATTGCTAGCCTTAATCCCCTGTATGTTTACGAAGCCTACGCTAAAGCCAACCTGTTTAGCGTACGCTCTACCACCACGGGAAACCCCAAACGTATTTAATTCATATTCAAATAATTTTCCTCAACTCGTTCCACAGCCAGATTTTTCAATGAGTGGTGCACACCATGCAGCATCAGACTGCCACAAAAGGATCACCCGTGCACGCGCCACCAGGTCGGTTTGTCACCGCGAAGCTCTAGATAGCGCAGAATGAATATGAACACATACCTGGCCTTCAAACAGCATCTAAACGTCTCCGCTACAGATGGCATAAGAAGTCTCCGGGGGATTGGGAGCCATGTGGCGATGATTGAGCCAGGAACAACGCAAAGGCTATGGATCGTTGCCCAGTACACCACACTCAGAAATTTGCTTTTGGATCATCTCGTAAAAACCCGATGTCCAAATTAAGATTTCTACCGGCATGCCGTCACATCCAAACGGAACTTGAAGGAATCCTCACGACAGCGATAACCACGCCATGTGGGCTCTATGGATCTCTACGTATGCCATTCGGGCTAAGTAACAAGACACAGATGTTTCAGCGTTTTGCTGGTAAAGACTTACATGGATTGAAGTTTACCTACACTCGCTTGGATGCTGTTTTGTTGTCAGTGAATCAATGACCAAACACCAAATACACGGTCGCGAAGGTTTTCAGCGATTTCAAAGCCAAGCTAACGCGTTCGAACGTGCCTGTGACTCTCCAGCGCTAGATTATCTCGGACACCATATAGGTCCCTCAGGTTTACCAACTTCACCCGAGAAAGTGTGGAGCACTCCCATCCTTTCCGCCGCGGTCCACAACAAAACATTAGCGTTGGCTTCTCAGAGTGGCTATTTTTATCACCAACTTATTCCTGTATCAGCATACACGCCCCATTCACAGATTAACTTGGTGGTACCAATAAAACCATCACATTTACCCTAGGTACAATGCAGGAGTTCAGGAGGACGGAACAGCTTTAGCTAAGGCTGTAGACAATCATTATTTTCATTTGAACCCCGATGTGCCAAGTTCAGCAGCTGGCAGCGTCGACCAGAAGCTTGTGAACAACGAGCGTCAGCCACTTGCCTGTTTCTCATACAAGCTACATGCAGGTCAAACGAAGTCATGCCCTTTCAGGCACAGACTACTCGTTATCTGCCTTGGCGTTTGGAAGGTCAGCATTTCACCATCTTTACTTACCATGAGTCACTGCTGTGCGCTATTCGTGTCAAGCTTGACGAATATACACCAAGAGAGATTTGGCACCTTTTCTCCATTCCTCAGTTTTAGAC
>JTDE01003424.1:18852-32459 GCA_014338405.1 Paragonimus skrjabini miyazakii | reverse complement strand
CCAATCGTCTCAGTGACTGCCGTCGTGATCCGTTGCCTGATGAATTGCTGCATACCCTCAGTGGTAGCGGATACAGGAACGGTGGGCAGACGAGGGTCAGCTGCAAGTTGGAAGGCAGCCTTTATCTCGCAGTTTTCCAGTCGTTTGATATCCAACTTCTATCATTGTCTGGAAAATCTGCAATAAACAGATTTGCGTACATGGATAAATAATTTAGTCCTGGCCAGTCTATGATCTAGAGACCATTTCAACGCCGCGCATCACTCACGTGATACGCACTTCACGAATGTCGCGCTGCCGCACAATCACGTAATCAAGTAAATGGTGATGACCGCTTCGTGGATGAGTCCACGTCGTGATGTCACTCGTATCCAGCTGGAATCGAGTGTTCGTGATAGCCGGCTCGTTAGTAGCACACAGGTTGAGCAGACGGTCACCGTTCTCATTGACTGAACCAATGCCGTAGGGTCCGAGGATTCCCGACCAGGCTGATGATTCGCGCCCAACTCGAGCATGCAAGACGCCCAGAGCAAACAGTCAGTCACTCACCGGCACCCATCGGATTGTGGCGGACAGTTAGTCATAGAACTGATCCTTTGTATCATCAGTGTGACACACAGTTGGACCATGAACAGTAACAAATGTGGCATACTTACCTCGACCGAGTCGCAGGCACATAGACAACATTCGAGGATTGAGACCGTGCGGTTCACCTATCATCAAAGCATTGATGTGATTAGCGAATGCGAAACAGACATCATGCTCCCGAGCACCGTCTGTCGGGTAGCCTATCCAGTAGAAGGTGTACGCGGCACCTGTTTCCCGCAACTTACTTTGGTCCGCAGGCCTTTAATCACTTAAGGTTGGTCTTCGGGTTACTGAAACTTAGGTGAGCATTATCTGCCCGAGGATTCTTGTTGGGAAGGACAGTATGAGGGTGAGTGACGGGCAGTAGCATATTTTCGCCTATCCACCCTGCCATGTGCAGCAGATAGGACGACCCAGTTTATCCTGCGCGACTGCCGATGCAGTATGGTATTTGGTTTAGGTTATATGGTCGTGGTTTTTATGGGTTTCGGATATTGCCAGGACCTCCAGACCAAGACAAAAGAGCGAGTAAGACCCTCAACCATAGGCTTTGGATGAAAAGCCTATACCGCAAGGCAGCACATGCGCAGCAGTATCAGCCACCTAGAACAGGCTCGACAGTCACCACCCAAGACATTCGGCACATTCACACAGAGATAACACTTCACAGACAAACCGAATATACACACACAGAGTCAGATCAGGCAAAAAAGAAAATAGCAAACGGAACCAAAACACAACACACTGACACCATACACAATGAACGCCTCACAACGGACGCATCTGCCTTTTGTCTAGCTGCTCCCCTTTGGCCAATCTGACATGGTTGAACCTGCTACGACCGAAGTCGCAGTCAGCACAGCCCTCCGGATCAAAGCAGTACACAAGCCTGACCACCACGCCAATGTAGAAGAAAAGGTCAGGGGGACACAAACACCCATACAAGGTGAGAACATAAACACACGGTTATCATGTATGTCCAGTTAGCTCACTTTGATGTTGATCGTTTGTCCGGAAGAAGCGCAGAAGTCATGATGACAACCGGATCTCTGTTGTGCCTCGTACGCGCAAGTCATGAACTGGCGAGCGGTGGCTAAAATGAGTAGAATGAATCACAAGACTGTATACATTCGGTTGCACATCGAGTGCGATAGGGAAACCTATCACATGATGGCGAATAATTGACTATCAGTAGCGTCCCGTTTTTCGTTATATTGAGGTAAACCGACTTTTTGACAATCCACACGAGCATCCTTCATTGTCATTTGTATTTTTATAATCTAATTAGTCAATTCATCCGCATACAACGGGCGGTAGGTTACAATGTTGTGTAGAAACGATATTTAACAAACTGTAAGAGATCATGTTAAAATCCACGTTAGTCCACGTCAATCAATACGTAGTTCTAAACGTGATATTGTGAGCAGATAAAGCAGTTAAAAGCAAAGGGTGATCTTGAAAGGTGTTGACTTAATCTGCTATCAGATTACCGCAGTCAATTTTTGTGCAACAAAATCTCTCCTTTCCTTTCATAGATCATATCCTTGAATTGGTTACTCTTCAGAGCCTTCTAAATTATTACTGAAGATAAAATTGTGCTAACTTTCACTTTAGGTAGTGTGATAGTTTCTTCACACTTCAGACGATTTCCTGTAGGTGATTCAGTCAATAAACGTAACCACGTTCAGTAGCGATCACCAAGAGAATATTACACACTACGTTTTCGGACAAACTAACAGTCACAAAGTTTTGTTAGAGAACGCGGACGTCGATGATTAAATATCCCGGTTTTATTTTTGTGTTTCTTCACGGCTGTTGGCTTTTTTATGTTTAGATCATAAAAACGCCTACAACAAAACACAAGTGGTCATAAAATTACTTCACGCACTATGTGATCTCTTATTTAAGTGACTACATTGTTGGCTTATAATCCACTTTATATGTAACCACGGTAACTTTTCTTTCGCACCCTCTAGTCATTAAAATTCTTTTGTCATTCTTTAGTTATTGTCCTCCAGTACTGAGTCCCTGGTGTGCTTGATTAAGACCCGACGTCTATTGGAACTTGATTCATTCGACATGTTTGACAAGCTATCATCAATTAGCCTCATCATTACCGAACCCGAAAATCAAAATGAATATGTAAGATTTAGTGATAAACTCACAAAGTTCAGCCCGGTCTCCTCGAACTTTTGACAACTAAAGTTATCGCCTTGTTTCTGTGGCATAACGGCTATCGATACTTGAAAGCCTAACTTGTAAATGAATACGAAACCAACAGTGTTTATGTCAGTCTGTTTGAGAGTGTACTACGGCCATACCATTTGTAAAGCTGGCTTCCGTGCACTCGATGTTGATTTTACTCATTCTTAATCAGATGCACTGGTCCACTGCGGTCGCCTACTCCATACGGTCCTCCCCATCTTGCCAGGAACTTCCTAGATCCGGCTCCTGTTGCACCCGAATCCTATAGTTAACCTTCAAACCACGTTCAAACATAGCAATTCGACCAACTAACCTTGCAGTTGACTGTTCCTTGGAAACTTCTTTTGCGTTTGCCGAGTTTTGGTTGGTCACTCTCCGCGCGTCTGCTAACTCACGCGTGCTCATTCGTCAGTCCCCCCATAAACCAATTTCCTGATCGACTTCTTCGTTACCCCTTGTGGCGAACAGCGGTGAGCCAACAGAATCTATGGTAATGTTTCCTCCCCGCTCCCTCTTTTTGCCATCAACCACTCCTTGATTGTGCAATTGTTTCTTTCCGCCGGTCCATTTGTTTGAGGATGGTACGGCGTTGTGCGAATTTTCTTGATTCCCAAACGCTCCAAGCAGTCCTGAAACTCTTCACTGTCGAAACGGGGACCTTCACCAGTCAACATGCTTCGCGGAATTCCATGATCTGCAACGATGTGTTTCATCACAGCCCTGCATGCCGTGCTTGCACGCTGATCGGGTATGGCATCTGCTTCAATCCATCTTGTAGAATGTTTAGTCATGACTATGATGTACTGATTTCCGGAAGTGGTTACTGGAATGGGGCCCATCACGTCCAGCGACCATAATTCACCAATTTCACTGACCGGAATTGGTTGTGTGGGATAGTGACTGGGATAGTTGGAGCTCCTCAGCAGCTGACATTGTTGGCATGTCCGCGCATGAGTGTTAACATCATCCTTCATTCCCGGTCAGTATGCCCTTTGTTTCAGCATTCCGTAAGTTCGATGACGTCCCTTCACAATTATCGCCGTCAGCTACGTCGGTATAACAGACACGCTCATTCCCTCCCACAGTTAACGCATTAAAATTCCAGCACTTTTCAACCGCAAGTCTGACCAGTGTACTCTGAAACCTATCACCTCCTAATTCACCTCCTCTTCTGGTGATTGTTCTCTCAACAAAAGGTGGTCGGTCACCGCCCGGGTCTCCGTATCTATCATTTGTGCTGCTTGTAACTTTCCGGGATCATTCTCCAGTTGAAAACTGTTAACTCCGATCACGTCCTTGTGAACTTCATCCATGTGCTGCGTTCGGGCCAGCAAATCGGGAACATAGTTCTCTCTTCCAGCTACATGGCGAACCGTGAAGTCGTACTCCTGTAATCGTAACGCTCAACGAGCCAGCTTCCCTCCGGGGTCCTTCGCCGACCTAATCCACTCTAATGGCTCCACATGGAAACGTCGGCCGACCAAGTACGGCCTCCATTTTTCCAAGGCTCACATGATCTCCAAACACTTCTTCTCTGTTGCTGAGTAGTTTCAGTCAGTAGGAGTTAGTACCCGACTGGCATATTCCACCATACAGCCTTCCTGTTTCAGTACAGCTCCGATTCCTACATCGCCCGCATCCGTTGCGACAGCGAAGCTCTGTCCGTCACTGGTAATTTCAGGGTCAGCTGCTCCTTCTTTATCAATTATTAGATGTCGACAAACACTTGATTGGCTTTTTCTGTCTAGTGGAATCGACAGATCTTCTTAAGAATTTCGTATAATAGGCTGCCGAGTTCATTGAAGTTTTTGATGAAACGGCTGTAGAACCCGACGTGATCTAGAAACTGTCGCAACGTCATCTTCGATATTGGCGCTGGAATGGCCTCGATTGTAAGCAGTTTCTCGGGAGTTGGTTGGACCTCATCCTGACCGACCTTGTGACTGAATAGTATAACCGTTTGTTTCGTCAGTTGAGACTTTGAACTACTGATCCGTAGGCCGACTTGTTCAGTCTTCTATAACACAGCTGAAACGTGTGCTGTACGTCTCATCTCATTCGCGCTATAAATGACGATATCGTCTTCACAGACAACAGTTTTGTTCAATCCGTCTAGCACTTTTGGCATCAATCATCTGAACGTAAAAAGAGTACCTGACAGTCCGAACGGCATACGTTCGAAGCAGTATTGCTTTTCTTCCACTGTGAACGCCGTATTATCTCTGTCCGATTGCATGATTGTAACCTGCCAATATCCAGACCACAGGTCTAACACGGTAAATATCCTGGTGTTCTGCAGCTTATCGAAAATCTCTGCCATCGCTGGGACTGCTACCACTTTATTGACTGTCATCTCATTGAGCCGTCTGAAGTCGGCACAAAATCGAAATTTACCATTGGACTTCCTCAAGACAAGACGGGAAAATTGAATGGGCTACCAGCTTCTTCAGTGATTTCCCCCTCCAGCATGTCCTTCACTTGTCGCTCAATTTCCGGCTGCAGATGTTAAGAGTTCTTTTGGGGTCGAATGGTCGAAGTCGGTCTGGATCGATAGAGGTTTCATACTCCATCCAGTCACAATACCCATATGGGTCCTGGTCCGTGGTGAACAGATTTCGGAACTTGCGCATCACTTCATTCAGCAATCGGTTGTCACTGGTTGGTATCCCTGTGGGTGTGTTCGCTTTCATTTGTCCCAGCTTGGATTTGCGTTTTCTCATTAATGGAACCTCCCCTTACCTCGTTACGAGTTTATCATGCTTCAAATCAATCGTGGCCTCAGCGCGGTCAGGAAAATCCGCTCCTGATATCGTCTGACGTACGTCGGGGGACGAAAGCTCGTTTGACTACGTGACCATCAACTCGGACACCATATTCTGCCAAGCCATTAACTTTGAGAGTAAACTCACCTACTGTTCAAACAACCATCGCACACGGTTGAACAATTTTCCCTGGCCTCTGTCCAATCATGCACAAGAGCGTCGCCTCTTAGTCCAAGCTGGGCGACCTAGAACCGCCGCATTGCTTCCTGGCAGTCGGCAGAGCTGCCGAACCCGGCAATCAGCGTTTCCTTCGCGGCGGCACATCCAGCTTCGTAGGGCCCTTACGCGCCACCTCCAGCACCGCCTTCGCCCTGCCTTTGAACAGCATCCGCAGGGCCGCCAGCTTCGCCCGATTGATTTTGACTCTGACCGTCCCCCTCACTTCCTGGAAGTCCTCCAGGAAACTCCTGCATGTACCGAGAACCCTTTCATGTTATGCTGAACTCCGATGCTTCTTCCTGTATTTTTCCCGCGGCTACTTCAATGTCAACAGCCATGTTCTCGCCCCGCTACTAAATAGTAGTGGTGTGAGTAGTAAAGTGCGATTGCTCATCCTCACTACATTAGTATTCCATTTACAATAGGTAACAACTGATCTGGATTTCGCGCCCATTGGACGTCATAAAATTCGTGTGGTTTCCGGAGTATAATTGATAATTTATTTTTAATGGAAAGCGTACATCTCCCAAATGCAGGATTTATACGATTCGTCAATGTGAAGTATAACGCCCCCGCCTAAATGAGGAGCATATTTCCATATTGTGAACCGTGCACTTGTAGACGTCGTCTCGCCCCCTCACGCGGTCTATCGCGTGTCAACTCGTCTAGTCCAAGTGACGCTCATTGCCCCAAACTGCACACGCGCATCCAACTATTCATCGGCCCGAAAACTCTTCCACATCCGCACGTACGCACGCACGCATTCATCATCCCCATACTTAGCCAATTGGAAGGCTTCAACTGCGTATGGTTCAGTGCGGTCGATAAACAGGCACGCATTACGCGGTTGGACCCGGATCCCAATAGAGAGAACAAAACCAAACAGGACAGGGCTCGGTCCAAAGGAGCGCCATTGCATTAAGCTTGTACACCAATCCCAACAATAAGGATCCAAAACATTGTCAACGTTTTCATTGACTGTCATTGAGATATAGCTATTTGTTGGTGGATACTCAAATTATCACGGCTAAGAGTTCCACTACACACTACGTGATGTTTATTCGAGTGGGCCTATCAAAAGTGGAAATCTATTGAAATGTATACGTGGTTTTGTCAAACATATACCAGGTACCTCTCGTTTATACAGTAACTAGTTTGAGGAGGCCTTAAATAAATGTTATGCAAATGTCTGAGATATCTCATTTCGGAAAACCGATTTGATGGATGAATTTGTGTGTTGATGGGTGTATGAAATCTCCGTTAGTAATTACAATGAAACATTGCGAAATTTAGGAGAAAGGGCGCGACACAGACACGGCGCGTCACTGAGCCGTTGCGGAGTGATGAAGTCTGGAATGTTGATGTATCTGTCCTAGGGGTCAGTCGACTGGAGCCAACTGCGGTGTTAGTTGATGCGTCGTGTTACTTGTAGGTGATGCCGGTGTACGTTCCGGGATTTAGGGAAGAAAGAGAACTGCGGGCGAATCACAGACGCGATGATGCAATGAGTACGTTTCTTACTGTCAAAATTTTGGTTGCAACACACTGTTGTCGTTGGTCTGTAATCGGACATTTCCACTGTAGTAAGTGGAGTCAGTTTTTGATGCTTGCTGCTGATGGATTTATCATACGACTGATGGTGTCTAAATGAAGACATTTCAGTGTAGACCTGGATGTGTAGAGCTCATAGCGACAGTGGTAAGAAGGCGGGACAAACGGCGTGCAGTATATTCCCCCGGATGATTCTTACGTGCTTTTTGCACTAAGCCGTGCTGTGAGGTGGTGAAGTGAGTGTGACACTGAGAGCAATGGAATCATAATACTTCGACTAACGACGACAGTTGACTTGTTGGATCTCGTGCATATGTCGATAAATGTTCACGTACGCATGAACACATGTGTGAAACTCCCCATAGCGTTGGGGGTAGGTCTGATACGCTTATTGGTTTGAGCCAGAATTTGTATTGACAGGGGCCAATGCCTCGTTAGTAGTTGTCAAAGAGCCAGTGAGACCGCGATTTGGAGATCCCCTGGTGGTAGCCATTGGAAGACAGGAATGTTCCTGCACCACAGACCGTTCATGGGTTCCAATCCGTGGCTGTCTATCCATCATTGTATTATGATGGTATTATTTGGTTATCGAGGGAGGAGGTCTCTCGGAATATATCAATCGGTGATGAGTGAAGTGCTGATGTTACGTAGCCTGAGAGATGTCGCTGCTGTTGAACAACACCCGAATCAAACTGTAAATGTTTTGAAAACAATGACTGACTGCAAAATCTGTATGGCGGAAGTGACGTTTAGATACAATGTTTTAGTGGATGATGAGCAGGTCATTTTTCAGGTTATCATAATATGAATGTACATTACCTGAAGTCCTACGCAGAAGCAAAAAAAATACTGAACAATGACGAACAGAATTCTGGCGATTTAGGTCATATCAAACTGTACAACACCCAGACTTGCTCTCACCGTTCGCATTCTGTTAAGCAGTTTAGCTGGCCCATTTCGAACGCAAGCACAAGACTCATGTTTCGCTCTTATTAGAGCTCATCATTAATTCATATGCTCGTCCGGACCGGAATTTACACTCCGACCCTTATGTTTGTAAGACTAGCGTGTTAACCACAAAGCTTTGTTTGACGGAGCCCAACGAATTTGCACAGGTCATCGGCTGACACCAGAAGAACATTTCCTAAGAACCGCACTACTTGCTAATGGATACGTGGAAAAGGTTTTCTCCGTTCATAACGGCAGAAAGATAGAAAGACCCATAGTTCAGACAGAATGGCAAAAAGAGGTGTTCATACAGCCACAGTGCTCACTATAGTGCGTCACCAGCTTTCGTCCGTAGTGAATTGCACATATCTTGCAGATGAATTGTGTCCCTTGTCATCAACTCAGGATGTTATATATGGAAACGCTAACTATTTTGTCTCACACATGGTTGATCAGTTCACTTGCAGTTGCAATGGCAGTTATGTCGGCAGAACGGGCCGGTACTCACGTCAGTGAATGGCCGAACATCTCTCAAAATGGTTGATTCAATCTACTGAGCCATCGGACGGCCAAATGAACAACCAAACGAGAAACTCGACGCCATCAATTGCGAAGCACATCCTGGAGGCAGGTCACAATGTTGATCCAATCAGGTCATTCACTTTTTTGCTACGGCACCCAAAATCCAAAATTCTGGCCATCAGTGAAGTTGTTTTGAACAAACAAAGACAGCTAGTGTTATGTGCGCAAAATTTAAAGAATCATGCCGTCCATCATCCGTAGTAGTGGTCTTTGACTCAAAATTCACTATGTTCAACCACTATTGTTATAAGCTTTTGTCATATATTATGTTTGCATTTAATGTGCAGCTGACGAGATAAATTGAAATGTTAACATACCGCAACTTTTGTCTCCCTATTTTTTTGATAAACACAGTCTTCTGAGTTTTCGTGGACATATCAGTAACCAGATGTGATCATGTCAGGTTGTTACCGACAGTATTTCTCCTATACTCCACGAAAAGGAAGTTATGATTGAGGAACACTGTGTACATGTAGAGATGAACCATTATCGGATAGATCTTCACATTGCTTCCTATTCACATGCTAAGCTAAAGTGTCAACACACCTGGGTTTATTAAGAACAAACTGCGATAATGAGTTAACAGCCGATTGATCAGCACACCTGTGATTCACCGGCTTATGTAGATGAAGTTGCTGATGACAAATCAGAGGAAGAGGTGATAAGTTGATCTGTAATATTGCAGTTGCTTATTCCGGAAAACGGTACGTTTGCTTAGAACACTAAAGCGTATGTGCCAGCTGTGGATCCTCTGGTCATCCTACATTTTACAGTGACAACTGCCGATAGCCACTGACAGAATTGTTTTCAGCGTTTAAGATAATGTGTGTGTGTGTGTGCTTCGTTTCATAATGCCTACCAAAGCTTTCTTTCATATGCTGTAATTTTTCGGGTTTTTAAAATACATACAATGTCCTGGAATTTGGTGCCAAATTCTGTAAGCTTGGGTAAAAGGTATATCGACGATTTACTTTCCGCGTTCACGGTAATCCGCATCAGGTTTCACGAACACTAAACAGTATCTGTTCGCTTTTGTTCTGTAGGTTTTGAAACTAACACTCGGGTCCTCGATCCAACCGGTTAATTGGTTCACTCTGATTAGAGACAAAGGTGATCCAATTAAGCGGATTCTACCGTAGTGAGAAAGCTATTGCCCCATTGTGGTTCCTGAAAAGTTTCCCTTAAAGTTCACAATTTTTTCTGAAATCAGTTGGTTGGCTTGAACTTATTCATCGCGGGGTATTCCACAAAATACAGTAAACAAGAATGAATGAGGTGCAATTTATTAACAATATAATTGACATTGTTGGGTTGTTATTACTTCTTCCTCCACTTCTTCCTCGACTTATGCTGCTGCCTCGACGAGGTGGTCAGGCTTGTGTACTGTTTTGATCCGGCGGGCTAGGCTGACTAGTACTCCGGTCCTTCCAGGTGCAACCTTGTCAGACAGGAAGTCAGATGAAAAGCAGTTACACTTATAGGATTGTATGTCGCACTTCTGACCGCGTAGGAGTGCTCAGGTAGTGAGGCACGATCCAGTGGGCATAGGGCAGAATAATGATTGATATAATTGACATTATTGGGTTGTTATTACTTCTTCTTTGCATCATTCAAAATTGGACAAACTTTGAAGTTAAAACCTTCTCATGTGCAGCGTAGACCAGAGCTTTACTTGGTTTGGAACAGCTTTTAAAGTATACACTTTCTAGAACATGAACTGAAATTGTTGTGAGATGCGCGTGTAAACTAAGCTAGTTCAAGAAAATAAACTATTTGAGATTATCATGCGACTTGAGCACTATACTCGAAAGTGACTATAACTTAGCGCTTAGATTTGACGATTCTGTCAGACGTCACGTCGGTTCAGTGATACAGTGGTCACCATAATTCCTTAGAAACAAGCAGACAATGTTTCAGTTCTCGAAGCAGTAATACGCATTACCAGGTTGCTCAAACAAAAGCGAAAACCAAGGCTGGTTCCAAAAATTACACTTAAGTGGCGTATCAAAGACCCTGTCTATTCTTTAATATTCTGGAAGCGTCTCAAATTTTTTTGTCAAGGCGAGCAAAGTACTTAATTTCTAAGCCCTTACTTGTGGATCTAAGTCACATTCGAACATGTTTCAAAATTCATCTATCAAAGAACAGTAACAGATACCCAGCCTTGGCATAAATGAGAACGCATTTTAAGCATGAACAACACGTTTGACATTGAAAATAAAAACAAAATAAACTTTAAAGAAAAAGTTAGAAACATTTGCGATGTACAATTCCAGGACCAGATTCATCGTATTCATGCTTTGAGATCCACATTTGTTGGAAAGTGGACAGCGAAGCCAAAATCGAACCACCAATCCACACAGAATACTTCCGCTCCGGAGGGGCAACAATCTTGATCTTCATTGTCGGCGGAGCCAAATGACAAATCTCCTTCTGCATACGGTCGGCGATTCCAGGGTACATGGTGGAACCACCTGAGAGCACGATGTTTCCGTACAAATCTTTGCGGATATCTACATCGCACTTCATAATCGAGTTGTATGCCGTCTCGTGTATTCCAGCCGATTCCATGCCAATGAAAGACGGTTGGAACAACGTCTCCGGACAGCGGAACCGTTCGTTGCCAATCGTGATCACCTGACCGTCGGGGAGCTCGTAGCTTTTTTCCAGTGAAGAACTGTGGGCTGCAGTCTGCATTTCCTGATCAAAATCCAATGCAACGTAGCTCAATTTTTCTTTGATGTCTCGGACAATTTCGCGTTCTGCCGTTGTCGTGAAGCTGTAACCTCGCTCGGTCAGGATTTTCATTAGGTAGTCGGTTAAGTCACGACCGGCCAGATCCAAACGGATGATCGCATGCGGTAGAGCGTAGCCCTCGTAGATTGGCACCGTGTGTGATACTCCATCGCCGGAATCCAACACAATTCCCGTCGTCCTACCCGAAGCATATAGCGACAGTACAGCCTGAATGGCTACATACATGGCTGGAGCATTGAACGTTTCAAACATGATCTGGGTCATTTTTTCACGATTAGCTTTTGGATTCAGTGGGGCTTCGGTGAGTAGAATTGGGTGTTCTTCGGGTGCAACACGGAGTTCGTTGTAGAACGTGTGGTGCCAGATCTTCTCCATATCATCCCAGTTAGTTACAATGCCGTGTTCGATGGGATACCTTAGTGTGAGGATGCCCCGCTTCGACTGAGCTTCGTCACCGACGTAACTGTCTTTTTGTCCCATGCCGACCATTACGCCCTGATGTCTCGGTCGTCCGACAATTGATGGAAACACCGCTCGAGGCGCGTCATCTCCAGCGAATCCGGCTTTGCACATACCCGATCCATTGTCCACAACAAGTGCAGTCGTGTCGTCCTCTGCCATGTTCCGAATGCACAAATACTTCAAAGTTGTGAAACATTTCTTCTTATATTTTTCGTCATCTAACCATATATGGCCAGTGGTCGGCTCACAGACCCGTATGTGTTCCGTGCTGTGTCAGTTCCAGTGAAACACCAATCCAGTGGCTGTGAACGTTCATCAGTGAATGGTCAATGCAAACCTGTTAGAGATAATTGGTTGCTTTGGGTCAACCGGGGTGATGAAACCATGGCCTATCGTTTGAAATCTGACTGGTTTCAATAAGCATCGCGCAGGGGCACGTACTAACGCACACACACATGCACACAAAAATAGTAAACGAAAGAGAGCAAAACGTGTGTGTGTACATCAAACAGATTGACCTCATCCTGGTGTTGTGTATCATGCTCTGTGCTCACATTCTGGCGCACTACTGGATTGTGAGGGGGCGCTAACTAGGCTTTACTTAGTACAGTTGTTAAACTTTCGATCTGCTTGGCTTGCACTTGGGCTAACGGTCCGGACATTCCCCTTTGTGCACACTCGCTGATCTACAGATAAATTGTAAATAAATAAATTGTAAAATGTTCGCCTATTGTTACGGAGACTTTTATCTATACTAATGCGATTATCACGCTACTACTCGTCCAACAACAAATTGAATTTATGTTATAACTGGCAGTCGGAGCTGCTAGAAGGGCTACCGTACTGCCAGTAACATACTAACCGCTTTGGACCTTCGTAAAATGTTTTCAATGTGGGTACGAGTTGTTTATATCACGCTTGTTTTTCTGCTGACCAATCGCCTAGTGGTTTCCCAGTAGGGACAAACAAACTCTCCTTTCATGTGACCCTGATGATAGCTCACCATTTTCTTTCCAAACACAGGATAATTACCAGTATGCAGACAGACTCTTTAATGTAGCAGTTACCGGTGAACTAACAGCTAGTAACCAGTTGATCCGTAGTGAAGTGATGTGGGGCTATAGATCAATAACTACAGCCTAACACCAAATACTTATAACAAAGGATAGGTACACAGTTGAATATTAAGGTGTATAATACGAATAGCCATAAACAGGGAACTGATTAGAAGTAGAAAAAACAATGTCCAGGTTGATAACAGTGTGGATAACAATGTCCAGGTGTACACCGTGTGTCGGCAGTGTTGCAGGGACAGCATTACGTGGATACGATGTGGAGCTGTACAGTTGTGGTGTAGCTCACATCCTCGTGTCCGTTGGCTTTGCGAGTGGCTGACTTGTTCACCGTCCGAGACGTGAGTCAGAAGTTGTGTTGTGTATCTAAGCTTTTAGTCGTCTTCATGTGTGGGCGTCACATGCCTGTAAATTAATGCGCGTGGCTCATTCGATGGGCCCCTGTGTGTGTGTGTGTGTG
>JTDE01003424.1:5655-18752 GCA_014338405.1 Paragonimus skrjabini miyazakii | reverse complement strand
TGAGCGAAGGTGAAAAACGCCTAGCGGAGCCTGTGCATACACATTGGACCGAGACTGACGAATCACGCGCTGGCCTGCGGAGCGGGCGATGTGTGTCTGTAACCATGACAATAGGCCAGGGTTGTATGTGTGGGCGAGACAGTTGACGTGTGGTCTCCTGGCCAGATGTGGGTCGAATGGATGGCTTGACTTGAGCCATCCTGTTTGGCGCACTGTACTGAACTGTTGCACAGTTATAGCCTTAACGTTTATGCATATCCTCATATCAGGACTTTATTCCGATCCACGGGAAGTTTGTTTGAAAAAGATGACGCTAAGACCATTTCTATCGGTCAACTTCCTAAGTTGAAAGCCGTTTACTTTGTTGGGGAACCATCGCCTTGTGTGATTGATGTACTCGGCTTAAAAAAGATAATTAGGCGAGACTGCACTACTAAATACCTTGTGGTTAAATGGACGGGGTTTTGGCCAGTTATAAGGTGGACAGTATTTGGATCTGTTCAACGTAATTAATCATCGTCAGGTTCTTGCCACAGTCAACAGAAACCTGATGTGCGGAGGATATCAAAGATTTAGAAGCTGTTATGCCAGGGGTGACCTCTTCCGTCATTACCGCACATCCGGAAAACACGGTAGCATAGTCTTCCGACTTGATAGATGCCTGGAAGCATCCACGATGCATAATTCTACTTTTAAATTCACGTGAAACCGTATGGCGTTTTGTTCACTTAACCACCTCAGTCACCTTCCTAACAGATGTTAACCATCTTCACCTGATTACGTACAACTTGATCTGCGCTAGATTTTGGCTGATTGTACTCATGAATGACTCAAAGCAACCTTCAGCTTTATTTCGAAACCAACAAGGTATGTGCGCATCGCAAGTCACCCTTCTTGCTTTTAATTCATGTGCTGCAGTTTTGCTTGCACAGTTTAGCAAAAATATAAAAGGATTGCCATATCGAAATGAATAATAAGAATCATCTAGATTAGATTGTCTTATAGCTGGTTAAAGGAGCGTGTTTGCCGACTTGTAAACCGATGCATCTTTAGTTAGAGGTTGTCGAGTGGTTATCAATTTGAGACTAACTATTGTCATTTCCACTCTCTTAATTTCATTTAGACTTAAGGTGAAACAGAGTAGGTAGTCTCAAACGAAGAACAGTGCGGTGGTTATTGTTCGGACACCATAATGTACTTGTCACTGTTTGACAACTGACAGTTCATTGTGGAGGAGATTATAGGAGATGACCACGAATATGTTTCGGCTAGACAACCTGTACCCCTAAATATCAAAGCTTAATTTACAGGAAAGTTGCTCATCGTCCAGCGTTCTCATGGAGCATACAACTATCGAAAAGAAACACACTTATACTGTGCACTGCACAAATCGTAACAGACCAACACCAGCAATCGCAAACCATATGCGGCATTATCATCTGCGGTTCGTCTGCTAGTACTTAGCGGCTTGTAATGTATTATAAAGCCCCCGCCAACAGTTCGACGACGAGCTGTTATCGACTCGACTTCGAAAGCTGGGAACGTTTTTAATGATTGATATACTAACGTTTTACTGTCAGTTGTTCGAGTCTGACACCCCTGTCTAAAGCATGCACTGCCGACGCTTTACAACAGATTGTTCTTGCGCCACATTTGATTCTTCAGAAGCTAACAAAGCTTTATGAGAGCAAGTTTCCAGGACCGGATCTTGTACCCCTCACAAGACTATAGCAGTGTAGCAAGTGGTTCTCAACACCCCTAACATGTTCTTTTCAAAAGCGTAACATTTGTACTACATACACGGTTTATGCTGGGTTTATCTGGCATCGTAAACCAGTCACATTGTTATAACTCAAAATTTATGTGGAACTTAACTGACGATTATCTACGCGATTATGTGACCAGTTTCACATCACTGCCTAAAAGCTGAAGCTGATCTCAGAAAGAATTTTCGTTTGTTAACAATTTAGTCACTTCTGTTGGGTAGAGAGTAAAACCGGGGAATAAAAGAAAACTAGGCAATACCGTCAATCTGGAGTTTTGCGTAAAATTCGGTAGAGTTGTTCATTCAGTCGTTTGTATAAACCTACATACATATGGGATTTATTATTTTAAATTTAACGCTGCTGTGGTAACAACGTTCCATCAGAATCAAGTGCAGACTTGACACACTCAGGACACTCAGTCCATACACTATAGATAGCATGGGCATCGGAATCATTCCGATAGATTGAAGTGGCTTTAACTTGTCTTTGTGACTGATTGTCAGTTGTCTGTCCAGTGTATGACAAGGTAGGTTTGAGATATTTATAATAGGATAACGTTTTTTTCCTATTCGCATTTACTGACTTTCACTAGTAGTTCTGCTTCAAACACTTTATTTTTTACTGATGTGTAGTAGGCAATTTTGGCTTTCATTTAGATTGAACATCACCCACAATTGATCGCAGCTGTTGCATTCCCATAGACTTCCCAATCGGCCCCTTTCGAACACAGGAAGCACTAGACTCGAGTTTCGCTCTCATTAGAGCTCATCAGTAGTGCATATCATCGCCACTGCCGGGACTTGAACCACGGACACGCTGTTCATGAGGCAACTGTGTTTACTACTGCGCCATTGACCTCACATTAAGCACGACCGAATTATCATATGTGAACACTCAACCACTTTCGCTTGTGAGTAATGATCACGTTGCCCGATCGTCTCGAAATGGAGACACAGTAACTGTCCTGTTAATTCCAATCGATGACCCCTCGACTAGGACTTCTCTCCAAGTTGAACTCACAGGAATCATTGACTTGTTGAGTGGTATTTGATTATTGATGGAGTTAACAGACAGTAACTGTGTCTCCCCTCAAGGCGATCGGGCAACCCGATCATTGCTCACAAGCGAAAGTGGTTGAGCGTTCAAATATGATAATTCGGTCGGGCCTAATGTGAGGTCAATGGCGCAGTGGTCAACACGGCTGCCTCATGAAAAGCGTGGCCGGAGTTCTAATCCAGGCAGTGGCAAGGATATGCACCACTGACGAGCTCTAATGAGAGCATAACTTTATATTTTGTCGGATTTCTGCCTTAAAACGTAGTATAGATTCGAATGTATATCAGCTGATTTCTGGGTATTCCAACTCGTACATTTACAATGATCAGAAAAGGGTAAAGATAACCTACCACTTCTTTCTTGTATAGGTCGTTCTAATAAACCATTTATCAATCGACTGAGTATTCACGGCTCCTCATCTGTTGAGTGTTACAGTGTGATAATTCATCCGGGCAACGGTTAACAAATAACAGTTGATGTGCATGCCTAAGATTGCTTCTAACGTAACGTTTTCAAAAATCGATAGGCTTGATTTACTATGATTTTTTCCATTAGTTGCCAACCTTCTTCATTCGGTTACCGTTTAGTTACAACTTCTTCACTTACTCACCAAATTCGATTATCTCCACCCGATTCACTTATGATACGCTGGTGTAAGTGATGAAGAGGGGTAATGATTGGGTAGCAAGGACCCAGACACAACCGGATCACACAGGGAACACCGTCTATCCTACTGATTATAACGTCACACTCAAACCAATCACATTTTGCATAGTACAGTGATAATTACTAAGTCAAGCTTCTATTGTCCTTGGGAAACAAATCACACCAGTTGCTATGATTGTCCATCAAGCTCACAGTAATTCTGAGTTTGATCTGGCTTAAAACAATTCGTTCGCTTACTGAACTTGGATAAGTCAGTGGGCAGACGCAAGTCATATGATGTTTTCCGAATTAACCATGGATATATGACTGATTGTGAGCATCCAGACAAAATTCCACAGAGCACAAGTCATGACTTAAAAAAGTATGCACGAAAATGAAAGATATGGGTATAATGGCTGCCAAGATAAGCCAGCCTCAGCATGAATTGTTTTTGAGCACACAGGGGACCGACATTCAATAACTAAGGCCTCAGTAAACTGAAGAACGCTTTTCCGATTATTCCGACAAATATCGGAGAATGTATCAAAAAGTGTCTCTGTGTCAGGTTTCCATCATGTGTTTCATTGCTGATAAGGCTGGTTGTTGTCCTCCGGGCTTCATACAGGCGCTTGGAGTTTTGTTTTTCATGATTGATGGATCGCACGTGTCACAATGGGTTGTTACGGTAAACGCAACCATGACAACCGATAGCTTCACGATTACTGGCGTAGGTCAGCGTACACTATCTGTTCCCTGTGCCTTGCCCATCACAGTGTCTACTGTTTCTGTGCGAGTTCGCGCACACTAGTTTAGGTCATTCTGAGCCTCTGTTTGTTCGGAAAGTGTTGCAGTGGGCCCGGCCTACTTGAAGAGACTGTGCTTACGTGTCGAGTCTGTCATGGTTCCGAATTCCATATAAGTTGAGTATTTTCAGTAACAGACTAGCAAAAGTCTTCGGGGTCACAACGAAGGCACTTCTGAGTAGGGCCACGAACTCAACTTTTGTTTTCAGTTGCCAAAATTCGAATTGAAAGTTCATAAGAAAACAAATTTTTATACATCCAAATGGGTAATTTAGTTTCGTTGCTCTCCGCTTCAGCACAACTCCGATAGTTGATCTATCGTCCGTTCGCGTATTCTCAAATATTGCGCACGTCGGACAAATCTATTTCGCCTGTCATCGCTTGTTTTACACACTTGGCCCTTAAACTAGTTAATCCTCTGTTTATCGTGATGTTACCAGTGACATTTGGCTGAATAGAATATGAGTACATAGCGCAACGGAGAGGGGAAATTGCAACTCTCGTATCACAGCCAATATTTCTGTGACCTGTGTAGATAGTTACTCCAAGCTGTGGCGTGATTCTTTTCTTATGCCACTTACAAAACCAATCGATCCTCCAAACCATAATTATCTATACATTGTCCAACTGTTTTTAGTAAGTCAGTCCACAACCTCCATATTGACTCGAGTGTAATGGTGCCGATTTGACCTAAAAATTTTACATGTGGTACGGCTTCGTCGTAGCGCTTTTGTTAAGCTCTGGCAATTACTACTCAGCCTATTATCTTCAAAGGTCTCTTTAGCGTCAATCAAATCCAATTACCAAAGAGCTGTCTGACGTTCTGTAGATCAGTGGAAACTTCTCCTTCACGAAGTGGACATAAATGAGAAACTTTTAACTGGAATGATGGACGATATGCACGACTGACGAGCTCTAACAACAGTGAAACTGAAGTCATTACGTTTCTTTATGAAGAGAGTTAACTAGGAGATTTATCTGAGTACAAAATGCGAAATCAGAACGTGAGTGATGTTCAGCTTAAACCAACCAAATCTCTACCTGCTCACCAAGAAAGGCGAGTGGATAAAAGTGACTAATTTTGGATGAAGACTATAAACGGAAACCTGTAAACAATTCCCCACATTTCTTTTTTACTTCTTTGCCACAAGGCTACGAAACAACTTACGGTGAACCACTGAAAACAGGACCATCGGTAGTTTGAACAAAACAGTTAGAAGACGAACATCAGTAGATGCTGGCATTTCGTATCGGCTAGTCAGTACCAAATAACCAATGACACATCTCCAGTACTTGGGGAGGGGGGGTATGAACAAAGAAACCAACATTAGCAAAAACAAAAACGTCCAATCGTGTGGTCTGAATGACACTCACTGCAACTTAGGACCATGACAACCTCAGGTTCACATATAATTGTTTTTGTACACACAACACAAGTTTGAACCGGTTTATGGTGACGGTTTCAGCAAATGTTAGGAGCCGTGGGTTGCGGTGGTGTACCATGATGGTGAAGGCTGAGGTCAAGTCCACGTTGTGGCCAGTTGACAAGGTGTGTCGTCCGATCCACGAGGTTGAGGGCTTACGATTCTCTGTGACTATAGTGTCCGGTTTTGAGACCTGTTTGTGAACCCACTTAGGTACATGTTCCTTCATTCATGAGATCTGAGTATTGTGGTCATCCAGGGAATATAACTGGTATTACAAACAATGCCATTTTCAAAGTGCACTCAAATACCTTCATCTGACAGGAGTGATAACTACTCATTTCTGTGAACGAATCGGAAATCCCTGCTTACAAAACGATAGAGCATCATTCTCAGTGAACTACCAGGTTTTTCTCCATGTATTGTGCGCAGTAAAGTACTTCAACCACATGTATGCACCAAAGTCATTTCATTCACCGGGCGATTCAAGAGAATCTGCAAAAGTACAAAAAGACGCAGCTAGTTTGGCCCGCATTCCATTGGTAAACTGAATGTTAGAGTACACATTCCCATAATGATTGGGTTTGCTGATGCACGTGACCGCCAAGCAACGTACTCTTCAAACCATTCTGATACATACAACAACATACGCACACGTAAACTGTTTCCGTTTGGCTGGCAGAAGAGGTACATATGTACTTTCTGGTCTATCTACATTTATAAGTTACAGAATGTGTGATCAGGTGGTTAGTTTGTATTTTTCGGGATGCACTCTGTCATTCATAAAATTTATTTCTCTAGTTCTCTGCTAATATAACGCATAAAAAAGTGTGATAACCTGAAAGCACGGTTGTATGCGCTCGAACCTGATAGCATGTAATGGACCTACTTACTGGGGAAATAGGGGCATTTCTTTACCATGCGAATGTTGAACAGAGAAATCAGAAACATTGCTCTGTGTAGTTATTATGCTTTAATTAGCAATAATGACGCAGAATATTAGCGCATTTGTTCAAGACCTTCAACACTGTGACCACATAAATATTTCGAAGGCAGAAGACGTAGAGTCTGTTGTATGGGTAAACTAAATGAATGCGTGAGTATCAAAACTGACCGTTCCTTCACAGTTAATTCGTGTACCAGCAAGTCCTCTCTTTGTGCCTAAAATATACCCAGTGATTGTTCGCACAGATGTACTTGATTGATCGTTCTGTATAGAAAATGGATGGGTCTTCGATCTGCTCACTTAGTTTCTCTATATTGCTTTTAGTCCTGATCTCTTTTGACTCTGTCTGCTTCAGTCGTACCCATACATGTTCAATTTGTTCAAATTCAAAAATTATCTGCTTCTCATTTTCTTACAAAGACTTATTTTTGTTTCTACGCAAAACTCTTCCTACTGAGACAGATAAGACTGCCACCCCATTCTTGGTAAAGAAAACCTCTGCACAAACATCACCCAATTTAACCAACTCAGTAATCAAAGTTGAATATAACCACTGTGGCTTGCTGCCTTGATTCGTGATTCTCCGAATGCATTACACGGCTCACTCATTGATCTACTGCACTACAGTCTGGCTAACAAGAGGGCACCAAAAAAGTCTTATATGATATAATCAAAAAAGTAAGCTAGATTGATATTCGAATGGACCTGGCGGAAAAGCAAAACATTATGTAATGTGGCAGCGAGATGAAATTGACTCTGCCAGACAAAACTGAGTATCCATGGTGTTTGTCAGTCTTTAGGTGCTATCTGATCGGGTAAAAGTATCCATGTTAGGGTATTCTTCAGTGGTCCTGGTGTTGTCATTGTTAGACGGAGGAAAGACCACTTCCGATGTACAGTACTGTCTCGAACGCTTTTACTTCGACACGGGATTTCTGGTACTTTTAAGCTACAATATAAAGATTACTGATACAAGTGAAAAAGGCAAATAAGTTAAGCCTACAAGAGTTCTATTAAGCGACAACAAAAATTGCATGCTATCAAAATTCGGAATATGTTTAAAATCAAATGGAACAATAGTGGTAATAGCTAAACGTATGTGATCACCAAAGTCAATAGGCTGCATCAAACAAAGACATGTTTTGTTGACAATTTAATTCAAATACCTAATTGTAACAAGAAATCTACTCAGCTAAAATTGCTGATAAGTTGAAATTGTTGTGGAACTACGCATTGAAACACCTGGTGCAGTGAAGATGAGCGATCGTAATATACTACTCATACCGCTGCTGTTCAGTAATAGGATCAGAGCATATATTTTGACATCATACAAGCCGCAGGAAAAATGCAGGAAGGAAAATCAGAGTATAGCATCGTCCATAATGGTCCCTGCTACTTAAAGGAACTGAGCATTGACGTCTGCGGCAGCCGAGACGGTCTGGGGCCGAATGCCGAGTGCAACTGAGTGGTTTTGTTTTTGGTCTTGTTTAAACGTTTAACCCAGGTGTTGCCTTGTCGAATAAACAACCCTTGTGCCATCCGCGTTCTAGGATCACAACACTGTTACCGCCAGCGGATAGGCTTTCGAATTCTTGGAACGACAACAGGAGGTTGGCGGTTTTAGTCAAATAAACAACTATAGCAACGCAACAAAACGCGTGGTTTTCTCTTCCCAATAAAGACCGTCGTCAAACAATTACTATCCTCTGTCTTCTCCGAAAGTGGTCCTTACGACGCGCATATAGTACAGGTCCATGGGTCAGTATGCTGTCTGAACTCGGTCCAACGTTGACCGCATATCAAAATCAGGTAGAAAATCGCTTAGAAGTTTTATTTCCTCGTTTTCAATAAGTTGAAAGTTTTTGAAGGTTTGACTGTAGGTAGCGTAACTGAACCGAAAATTCATTCTGCTCGGCATGATATTGAAAAAGCAGCAAAGAGAATTCGCACCTTTTTGCTGCAGTTCCGCACAATATTCACCTATTTCTTTTGGCCACCAAAAAGCATGGCACCGTTTGTTGAACGTTGGTCTCAGATCGACGCTATTTACGTCATCATCAGCCCTCGCCTTCCTTCCCATTATTGCGTCACAAGCGTCCCGGAATGAAACTATCAGCCAATCTGGAACACGGATCGTCAACAGATCTTCAAACCTCATGGATGTGTCGTTATGCACCTTATCCACGTTTGTGCCAAACACTCCCAGATCGCCAGCTGATATTCTGTTTTTCTAGTTCAAGGCGTTTGAATAGGTTCCGACTTCTAATGCTCTGGATGAAGGAAGTGAACTTGCACAGAAATGTAGATACTGCTTATTTGAACTTAACGAGAGTTGCTTCGTTCTCTTGCAATCATAAGTTAGCTTTATAAAACGTTTTGAGTAATTCTGAGATATCAACAGTATCTTGTGTGATATTTTTTCCTCACTATTCACTGAACCATTCTGTCCTCTAGAGAACTGTAAGGTAGATTTAAAAAAAGTATGAAAACATTCCTAACACTTCCGTTTCATGTCACCCCGCCACTACGTGAAACATTAAACTTTGAAAATCTTGCTTTTTCTCAATATGAAACTTTCAGAGTGGTCAAGAAATCATAGTTTGAGACAGCATATCGCTAAACATAATGATAACAGTATTAGGTAATGTATGAGGCCTGGAATCAAGATATTGGTCACAAGATATCTGCGATTTACAGCTGCTGTTAAAGACGCTTTTAATTTATTGTAGTGATTTACCATTAATAATGCCAAGCTGTTGCATACACAAGAACGTTTTCAAACAGGATTTGTCTTCCCGAACAATGCCCAATGCTTTTAACTTAGGTATCTTATTTAATAGAAATAGTATGTTAGTTATTTAGTATTGTTCTTACTCTGTTCTAGCTGGTTCACTTCATCTTGGAGCATGAGGTGATGCTGCAATAATTCAACGATGCCCTATTCGCACCATTGTTCAAGGGTAATAATAGGAAGCCATGCCCAGACAGCTATCGGAGCATAAGTCTGCTGAGCTGCGCAAGCGAAGTGCTTGCAAGAATCCCCTTGAAACAGTTGAATGTGAACGTTTTAGTGTCCAATATTCCCGAGGAGCAGCGTGGATTCCGGGCGAGTTTGAGTACGATCGACCTGGTGTTCGCTGCTTGACAGATTCAGGAGAAATGTCGGGAGCGAAACCAGCCTCTATATGCTCTCTTCATCAAAGTCTTTGATTTTGTAAGCCGCGAGGCGTTGTGGACGATGCTCGGTATGTTTCGATGTCCAGATAAGTTCGTCGATTTAATTAGAATGTTGCATGCAGGCGAAAATACAATCGTGTGGATCGACTTGTGATGATTTTGACGTTGTCACTGGCGTGAAACAGGGTTGGGTGGTAGCTCCAGCCCTATTTAATTTATGTTTAACTGTCATGGTAACAGTTGCTTTTCGGGACTCTGAGGAAGATGGCGTTCTGGCAGAGTACCGCACAGATGGACGCCTACTGAATATTCGACGTCTCGGCGCTCGCAACCCGACCACATACCTTAACGATGCGCATGCTTCTGTTCGCAGATGACACTGTTCGAAGAATAAATGCGACGCCTGGCGACGGCCTTCGCGTCTGCGGTATCCAAGTTCTGTTCGGTTCTTGTATTACATTGTACACATCTTTAATCTCAGTTTGGATATTGTCACTGCAGTCTTTCCTTCTGTTTAATTTCCGAGAGATAAGGGTTTCCTTTTCGTGCTAACCATTCGATTGGCTAACCAGCCTTGGCCGGCTGGACACAAAGGCCTCACTCACACGCCTACTGATCTTATTTCTTCTGGTTTACACCGGATTCTTGGTGTGTGAATGTAACCGCAAGTCGCGCAGCGCAAGCCGCTTTTTATGATTGTTTAAGTACAGTAAACAATTTCCCAAACCAAACGGTCACAACACAGTGTACCTCCGCGTCAAGGGATAGAAGTTGGTATCGTCAAAACGGTACATCAGTTGATGAGATAGACACAACAAATGGTAAAAGTACAAAATACTGAATGTTTTATACATCATCCAGTTCTCCTCATAATTGGTTGATTAAGTGGCTGAAGAGGAGGCGGTTGAAACGAATTGGGACAGTAGCTATGACATTGTTGAAGAAGAACGTTTTTGAGGGCTTATGTGTGTAAGATCATCCGTTCGAAAAGTTACCCGGTGTCAGTTCTGTACAGTGTATTGATAGCAAAACTTCATAGTTTCTATTTCTCATAGTTTGGTTTCACTGCCTTACTTATTGATCATTTGTAGACATCTGATAAATGAAAAGTCATAAAATGACCAAGATGACCCAGACAAATATGCCTTTTTTCTGATCGTCTATCAGTGCTGACCAGGTGGTGTAACGTTACTTGCAGCTAACATAGTTCCATAGATTTCATGTCTGTGTGTTTAAACCCCCCATGTATTGTAACTCTTTGGTCCATGTATACATATATATATATATATGTGTGTGTGTGTGTGTGCCTAATCAACAAGTTGACCTTGGTCAACAGTGACTGAGCCTAATTTCAGTGTCCGGTCGATAACAAACTGACAAGACTGCAAACGGTGTTCACAGCCCCGTAAATCGCATACAGATATGTACACAAGTACGCAAACGCACCAACACAGGTGGGTTGACGTGGATACAATACTAATAATTAGAGTATTAGGATAGAAATGAAGAAAATAGCGATGTATTGGACAATAATGAATTGGGTTTCGTAGGTAGCATAATTATGAGTACTTATTCCAAACTACACCTTATTGGGCTAGCAAGCGTACTAGCATGTTCCGTTGAATTATTTGGCAGACGAATGAAAGCGTCTAATACGTTCTTCGGAAAATCAGATGGGAAATGAGCAGATCTTTGGTTTACCGTCATCATGTTAACTACAACACAACTGTACATGTTTGGGTTGTTAGGACAAAATTAGATGGGTTAGAAGTTGAAGGCGAATGGTATGGTCATGAACAAAAATACACAATTAAACGATCACAGTTGAACCGAAATAGTAACAGAAGTGTGTACCATCTGGTTAGTCGAAGCTACATGCTAAACGTGAGTGTACTGTGCACAAACGGGTTATCAGTGGATGATCATGGTAATCTTAGTGTCGCCATAAAGTCCTCTTGTGTTCACGACGTGGAGTTTAACAAATCAATGTCAATAGCTTTGACAACTACTGCGATACATACACCAACGTTTGAGCTGTTTGGAACTCATTGTTAGAACATTACGAAATAACAAACAAAACCAGCGACAGAAACACCATGCCCAAGCTCGGCAAGCACTCTACCAGCTGAGCTACGAAGCCACGCCAGGAGCTCGGAAATTTTGCACTTACAAGTTAAGTGAAAACATACAGCAACGAATGCGTACACTGATTTACATGGCTGACGTATTTCCGCCCCGTTGATCAGCAGTGTGTCATCATTCGTCTTGGTGACTTGTCCCACAAAATGCATGCACGTGGTTTCAATAGTCGCTTATGGTCTATCGTCTTCCTGACGTTAAGACCCACCCTTTAGTTCCCGAGAGTACTGGTTGTGCTATACTACTCACAAACGAAGACGTATGCTGTACAACACTACCAGCTGAAATACAAAGCCGTTGTAAATCAAAGGAACGGCATAACTAATATACTGATTTAAAGAAGGTTCGGTTATAAACAACCTGAATTTCGGCCATAGTTAAATCACCAGGTAGTCATCACCGTAGATCATTTGGTGAATTGCATATGGCAGCAGTAGAATGAGTTTACATCCGAGTCCAAGTGTGAGGTGCTAGCTGATGCCTCGTGTTACTTGTAGATGATGCCGGTGCACTTTCTGGAATTTAGGGAAGAAAGAGGACTGTGAGGAAGCCACTGACGGCTTCACTATTCAGATTTGCCAACGAACTAACTCATTGGTGCCTCACTCGACATGAACCCCCATTACTGGCTCCGATCGCACATCCTAAGTCGTTCGCTTAAAAGTATCTAAACGCGTCAACATGCACTGATTTGGCTTGTAACGGTTCAGTACAGTGCGGCAAACAGGATGGCTCAAGTCAAGCCATCCATTCGACCCATATTTGGTCAGGAAACCACACGTCAACTGTCTCGCCCACACATACAACCCTGGCCTATTCTCATGGTCACAGACACACATCACCCGCTCCGCAGGCCAGCGCGTGATTCGGCAGTCTCGGTCCAATCTGCATGCACAGGCTCCGCTAGGCGTTTTTCACCTTCGCTCACTCGACAGACAGGGAGCCCTTTTCCCCAAAACACTGCGACTGCCAAGGTCACATGCACACACACGGTTGGCGGCATCCGAAACGGATTAGCCTGTCACAGTGACCGAAGCCAAAGGACGCCTGCGCTATAAACCATCACCGCAAGTGGCTTGCGCTGCACCACTTGCAGTTCCACTCACACACCACGTATCCGGTGTAAACCCGAAGGAATAAG
>JTDE01003423.1:38557-74851 GCA_014338405.1 Paragonimus skrjabini miyazakii | reverse complement strand
AATCGTCACAGATTCCTCCCTCTTGGGCAGAATTGACGAAGTACACTATGGGTAGACGTTCTTTCAGTTTACAGTGCATTTTCAAGCGCACCTATGGCATTTCACTTCAGCAATCGGTGCAGGTTAGCTGAGCCAGTGCACAAAACTATCATCGGATCAGAAGATCAATCACTCGGTAGTGATGACAAATCCACGGTTCAGGACATAATCACAGACGTAACTTTGGGATGGATTTTACATTCAGGTGGAAGCATTTTGATCCAAATCAAGAGGACTCATCGCAGGTAGGGATGAACAATCGAGGTCCACACGTAAGGTGACTTGACAACTGATGAGTTATCGAGAATTTTGTTAATTTCAGTTTGAGCATAACTCATACGTGATTACAGCTTTTGCATTTAGATAGAATTTTCGGACAGTCTCTGTCGAGAAGAAGCACTATACTCCACTTTCGTTTATGTTAGAGCTTGTCAGTGACGCATATCTTCGCAACGAACTGGATTTGAACTTCGAACACGCCACTATGAGGCAACCGTGTTGAGCACTACGTCCTTGACCTCACACTGAGCACCGCCGAATTCTCACACACGAACGCTCAGGCACATTCACTTGTGGACGATAATTCCTTCGAGACAATCGGGCAGTCCAGGCATTGCTCCAAAATGAATGTGGCTGGGCGTTCTCTTTGTGTTGCTTACCTACACAAGGATAGCAGATATAGATAGATAGATAGATAGATAGATAGATAGATAGATAGATAGATAGATAGATAGATAGATAGATAGATAGATAGATAGATAGATAGATACTTGGTTCTGTTACCTACAGTGTTGGAATATCATCCTTATTTAAAGAAGACAGACATTTCTGATCGTTGGTCAGTCTCCGTTCGCAACCCCACCAAGCTCACAAACTTGGCCTCAAATTGGCTACTCTATTTCTTCCTGTAAATAAAATCTTCGATTCCCTACAACGTGACTTACTAAAGTCAGATTGTTGCACAGCCAGAATACTTTCAACATTCCTCTGTCTTATGCTAAAGTAATTCCTCGAAACATGCTGCATGAAACAACCGAATTCATGAAATATTTCACAGCCCCCAACGTTCATAACGAAGGCGGGAATGCCTATGTCTGGCAGTGAGGACAATCGACTGAATTCCTATAAACGATCCAGTTCATAAAATGTCCCTTGAGAAAATGAACTATTATTTTGTAATCGAACTGTTGTTGCCACACCTCCCAAGCAAATATCTAAAGAGTTTCATTCCGATACTCTATATTAGGTTCACCGATAAATTAAAAGTGGGAAGTAATCTGATATAATCCATGTACGAAGATTTCCGCTTAATCCAGGAGTCCGTAGAAGAACATGCATTCCACAGTGATTGCAGAATTCCGACACAAGCTGCACAGAGGAGATCACAAAAACCCGTGATACCGTTGTTGTATCAATAAGATTCAAAATCACAATTGCAAGTGTGCATTGTCGGACGTTAATTGCACCACCAACCGCACGGTCTGTTCACACACACATTAGAAATCAGGAGAAGAACGAACCAATCAGGACAGAGCATTGATCGATTGGATAGGTGGACGAATCGATAACGGTCTGCCAGACGGACGAACGACGTGCTAGCAACGTGGTCTGTACAACGGACTGATTGAGGTTATGAGTGACCGTCATATCCCTCACTTTTTGTGTTTGTACAGCTGGTTTCTCTTCTGATTTTTGTACACAGGCTGTGCATTTGTGACAACCTACCAAATGTTTCTATAACTGACATTCATAGGAATTCTTGGTTTCCGAATATATTACTCCTTTTACACATGGTGTACACACTGTTCACTGCAGCGGACAAACTGTTTAACTGTGCATTCACGCCATCATGATGTTTATGTATGCGACGTCGAAATGAACTGTTTATTCTGAATCACATTCTTATTACCAGTAGTTCTATTGATCACGTGTCAGCGACGCGTGCTTGTAGCATAAACATTATTTTTTCATGTTTTCAAGATGACTTTCTCAATAGATTGTAACAGGCTGCCACTTAACTATTCACTTGATTAGCAGTCTACAATGTCGATTGTGTCAGTCACTTCGGTGAGTAAATTCGATGATTCGTTAAATCATGTACTGATCAGTTCTGTCAATATGACGGTCCCTACAACTATAGTTTATCTAGACCGATATAAAGAGGCGTCTGTTGAATAAACATGCAAGTTCATCCAGCATTAGCAGCGGCATCTCAACTAAACAAAACTTGTCTCTTATTCGTCGCAGTAGGGTAGCGAATTTCTCTTCCTATAGACTGTTTCAAAAAACAATTACTGTTTGTCACCTTCTCGGTTTGCGGTCGCTCGATATATTACTTTCCCAATAAACACCTAGAAAAACACCCATGTGGTAAGTATAACGCCTACAGAAACGTGAATCTCAAGGCTTGATGGGCCGCAAACTGAGGTTCAAGATGAGCACCTTCCCGGCCAGGGAAGGAGTTGGCGCTCACAACAACTAACAACATCAGCCGATTTGATAAATAGCTGAATCAGTGATGAGTGGTGGGGAGTTTGATGTTCATATAGATTTAACACCACCCACAACTGATCGCACCTGTCGCATTCCCATAGAATTTCTATTCGGGCCGTTTCGAAAAGAAGCACTAGACTCTAGTTTCGCTCTTTATAGAGCAGTTTGTCAATAGTGCATATCCTTGTCACTGCCGAGAATAGAACTGCGGCCACGCTTTCATTATAATTCGGTTGTGCCTAATTCGAAGTCAGTGGCGAAGCGGTGAAGACGGTTGCCTCATGAAAGCGTGACCGAAGTTCTAGTCCCGGCCGTGGCAAGGGTATGCACTGCTGACGAGCTGCTCTGTCAAGAGCGAAACTAGAGTCTAGCGCTTCTTTATGAAACGGCCCGACTGGAAATTCTATAGGAATGCGACAGCTGCGATCAATTGTGGGCGACGTTCAGTCTATATGAAATAGCTGAATCATAATTCACATGGGTTCTCATTATTCCCTACTAGTAAACAACGTTGGTTCATATGTTCGAACACGCAAGCTGTCAAGCAACAGTGTGTGCCATACAAACTGTGTATAGATAGCTTTCTCAGTATCGCTAATAGCAGCAATAATACTGATTTCTTATCATCACTAGAAAACTCAGCTCACAAGAAGCTGCAGTTCGCTGTGGAGTTAGAAAAAACAGACGACTAGCCTTTCTTGATGTCCTGATGAATAGGTTCAACCCGGCGTACATAGAAAGCATATATGGAATAATCAGGGTCTTCTTTTTCACAACTTTGTTCCTATGAACCAAAAACGGAACTTGATACGATGTCTAATGAATCGGATCCACAAGAATTGTATTAAAGGCATCGTAGATAAACAGCTCAGGCTTTCGTTAGTAAATATCTACAGCAATTCCTCGCGCGTGGAATACAACGGCCGAAGCCACAAGATCGTGAATAGTCTGTCGGGCGTATAACGATCTACACGAACCTGCCGTACAAAGACGAACTACCAAGTTTATCACTGACCAGAAGGCTTAACATTGCTCTAAGGATGTAAGGATGTAAGGATGTAATGCCCAGTACTTTCATTTTTTGTGTTTATTCACTTTCTTGTTTCTGTGAAGCAGGCTACATCAGTCGCACAACAAGGCTCTTGTTGAAGAGAATACTCTTACTGGATTGACGATCGGACAGCAACAGAAGATCTCCATCGCAATTTTGTCTCACTTAGTCGACTCGGGTCATAGAGTCAATGTGGATGTTGCACTTAAGCGCATCGATTGCATCACATATGTCTTATCCGGGGCACGTCGGAAACAACAGAAATCCGCCTGCGAAACCTCAATCTGTGTGTGCAGAAGTCCTGTTTCAACTTATAAGTTGCCACGACCTGCTGTCGTTGGGAAAAGTGACACGATACCACAGTGATGCTAAGTTCTTACTTTATTGGGTTGCACTCAACCATGGTTTGGCAGTTACTTTTCCAGGTGTTGCGTTGTATTTGGTCTGGAGATGACGCCGGGTCATCCGTGGTGACATACCATAGGCCCTCATACGTGATCTTTGAGTTCCATCTGACGTTGAAGGTTTTGTTACGAGACACACCTTCTAGCAAAGCACCCAGGTAGAATCACGTCATATCAATTGATCGATCCGGCTTCGGGTCGACTGATCTGTATTATCGCACTCAGTTAATCAGACTGCAGCCGTACTATCGAACGCTTGTACGTTATCTGAGTTGTTTTCTCGTGTTTACTTCCTGATGCTCCCTGTAACGTGATTCGTTTTAAATCTCTGACTGCCAAATATGATCGTTCCGTTTGATTTGCTCTGATTCTTGTCAGCTACGTTTGGTAATCATTTCGCTTTATAAATGTAGAGCCTATGTGGCCTGATTTTGACTCGTCGTTCGAATAAACGGTGTTGCTGCGTCTCTTTGCTTTTTCGGTTTTGGGCCAAGCGATTGAACGCATAACAAAAAAGAACGATTCAATAGGTTCTCAAACACTGCACAAAGGTGGTGTTCGGTAACGCTCAATCCGAGTCATAGACAAATCCCCGAGTCCTTCACACATGGCCCTATTTGTATAACGGTGACAACATAACGTGTCAGAGTGAACGTGTCGACCGTTGAAAATGGACGCACGCGATCATCTGCGGCAGTGTTATTGGAATGAGGATGAGCGATCGTAATATACTACTCACACCACGGCTGTTCAGCAGTAGGGCCAGAGCATATATTTTGACATAGAAAAAGTCAGGAAGAAACATCGGAGTGCAGCATCGTCCAAAATGGTCCTCGCTACGTAAAGGAACTGAGCATTGGCGTTTGTGACAACGGAGACGGGCTGGAACCAAGTACCGCGTGCAAATATGTGGTTTTGTGTGTGGCTCCGTATGAACGCTTGACACATGTGCTGTTTTGTTGAATAAACAACAATTGTGCCATCCGCGTTCTTGGCTCACAACACTATGTGAATGTCACACTGAGTGTCGCACGTGCAGATGAGATTGTCGTTTAAAAGACTTGTTCTCTCCATCTGTGTTGCTTACACAGACGCCCTGACTGCGCTAATTACCCTGGTTTTCTGGCCACGTGTCTGCAGCGGCGATGCGGCTGACCGGATCGAGAGCGCATCGATGAATGAAGTGCGTATTACTAGCAAGTAGTGTGACAAATATGATATATTTAGGGAATACCCAATTACGTAACTGGGTCCAAGCGTGAACTGTCTGAGCTTCCGGTATGGCTTCGTAGCTAAGCTGGTATAGTGCTTGCCGCGTTTGAGTAGTCTATTTCGGTCACTGGTTCGAATCCGGCCGAAGTCAAAATTTTTCGCAGTTGGGTCTCCTCTATAAGAATGAGAAGCGATTGAGTAAGCCCATGATTGCCCCTTCGAGTTGAACTAACATGCTGGACCTAGACGTAATTGCTTCATGGACACCGGATGAAACGAACAAATGGTTATTATTGTCAAGATTAATCAGACAAGCATGTCTAGCGGAAGTCGTTTCAGCGGCATCGAAGTGTACAATGCGACGAGAGCATTCAGCTAACACTTCCTCAGATTACCAGTAAGAGATGTTACTCTAAGTGTAAAAAGGTGCTATCCTAGAAGCAGGAGGCTAGTAGTGCTACGTATTTACTTGAACTGTCAGATAAAACAACGTATAATCAGTACTGACCAGGCATGATAAGCGCACGGCTTGACTACTGCATTTTTGCCTACAAACACCAACTGCTCTGTATCGAGTGGTTAGGTGACTTTTTGAATACCATTTCATCTTCGAGTTATCAATGATTACGCAAACCAACCGAGCCCTCGCGAGTATCACCAACGAAAAATAGCTTGTCACGAATATTGCGCATGGTTGGGTAGAAGAAAAAAGAGGAAAAATGCAACCTCATAAGTTCACCCTGAAATATAAAATGTTCACGTTGTGCAAAAACGTAGTTGGTTGAGGGGAGGACTTATGCCTTTTTTGACAAACCAGTGTCAATCAATTGATGTTTGAGCTAGACCGTCGTTTGTGATTGTGTATGACCCACTTTTCTGAAGGTCCTAACCACGTCAGCCAGAGGCGCAACGTGACGTAATTAACAGCTGGGATTTGACACTTCTATCGGATGATCCTGGGGTGTAACCACTGGGTGTGTACCAGTGATTTGTCTACAATGAGCATATTAGGTGAGACCATGAGTTGCGAAACAGAAGTGTGTTCATAACATATAGACTTCACTAGCTAGTGTCTTAACAAATACCGTATACTGGTGGCTTGACCAAATCTGTACTATGTATACGTTTAGGCCTGCTGCACGGTCCCGTGCACATTCTCATCACGCGGTCCTAACTTTTGTATGGACCCACCCACGACATAAAACAACGTGTATTTTTTTACAGTGGAGTCAGTTTGTTCATGCCAGTTTCATGGTCCATTTATCTGACGTTCCTTTGCACAGAATACACACGACCTACAGTTGTTACCAATTCACTGAAACGGTAGTTGTGCGAACGATACCAGAGAGGCATCGCAGCATGTGAACGATCGACCAGGAAGCAATGGCACACCAATAGCAAGCGAACGCATGTGATAAAGTGCGCCCTGTGAATACAAGATCGGAACAGACGAGGGTAGGACTGTCGTCCGAGGGCATGCACTTTACAGAACCTCCGGACAAAATCGTCAAAGTATGGCATTATTTTATATCGAACGTGCAATGTTGAGTACAGCTGTGACAAAATGTTATAAAGTATCACATGAGTGATTGAAATGTATCAAGAAGGATGAACTCCCAGTGAGTACAGGGTAAGTATTGAGGGGATAATGCTAAGGTTACTGCTGTCCACAACGTACCGTTAAAGTGCTCAAATCGGCTGTTGTCTTGCGGACTGTAAAAGATAGTGTGACTACTAACAACATCTCCTTCGTGCAATAAGGTGTCCAGCGTTTCTAGCATCAAAACAGAACCGCTCTTCCAGTGAAAGAATGAAGGCATGTCATCCACTGCGGAAAGCAGACAAACAAGAAATCATTTACAATGGTAGCAGTACTATCCGAATAGGCGAGCGTGAAAGGGAGACGGAAAGATGGTGACAGTGGTGAACAAGTGCCGACTGCGAATCACGAAAGCAGAATGTCCTTTAAAATGTACACTAAAGCTCATTTCCCCGACACCGTACTTCATTGTACTTCGCCTTTCTCGTGATGACCGTCATACACGAAGGTAAGTGAATTTTGGTCAGTAATCAACCGAAAACAGTTGGTTGATGAGTAATGCCTCCATTGACTCACGGCTTCTGCGGGCGCAAAAGCCTCGTTTTCGACTGAAAAATAATCGCTATTTTGTTGACAGTAATATTTTCGAGAAAATCGTCACTAGCCTGACATTTTGATTGAAGGTCGTAGCAACTGTAACGTAACCGTCAAGCGAGCTTTCCTGATCTATTATGGTCATCACAACACATTCCAATACTCTCTCGATTGTTGAACGATTGTGACATTATTAGGCATATAGAAAACATGTCGTTGTGTGCAGTGAGGTACATTCTGTTAGCAAAGTACGAAATCTATTGAGAATAATACGAAACTTGTTCAGCAGTGTACTGTTGGGGCTCCAATACGTTGATGGTGGGTGGGAGATGTTACAACGGCCTAAACCGTTCAGGATCATGTTGGATAATACTGTTTTGCACTTCATTACCACACAGAATGTTTTGTTTTACTGAATAAACGCTCTTACTATCGTCAGGTGTGAGGTAGTATTTTTGTGGATATACCAAGAAACTTAAGTGGATTTTCATCATGATGTTTTTGATCTTGGAAGCAGATTGTGACGTTGTCTACATAGACGAAAGTATCGGTCAACTTTTCGGCTCTTAGTATAGAATCGATCGCTCTCTGAATACAAAGGACTCCGTTACCGACACTGAAGAGGAGTATACAGAACTGGCAAAGTTCTGCGTACTTCAAAGACAGTGTACTTTTTTTCACTTCGAAGAGGAACTTGGTGATAAGTCCCTCCAAGATTCAAAGATTGAAAATGTTATACTAAAGAGTGTTCTGGACCATTCTGTCGAATTTCGAAAGAGCGTAAGCATCAAGGCAGGTCAGTAACAACCATTCTCATTTGGTGTCGTTCACTGGTCGTACACATGACCTGGCAGACTAATGGGATCCGAATGATTCATTTAGTTTTCAGCTGGAACTCGTTCGAATCCAGGGTGTATGACAAGTTGAACTGCAACTGAATGACGTCTGGATGCTCTGGCGACAGGTTTGCAGCTCGGATTCTAATATTCAAACGAAGCCCATGCCTTCACGAGGACGATCAACATTCCACAAGGGGACAGTAAAATTTTTTGCTCTCAAATGATGCCTTTTACTTTCTGTGCAGCTTAAGGAGATTAAAACCTAGTAAAATATCTGAATGGAGACTTAGTAATATGGACAACTTTCTTCCAAAATAAATTTAATATTTCTACCTCTGTAGTACTCGGAATAGAGGACTTCGAGTAGCTCTAGAAATTGTGTTCGAATTCAAACCAACCACGTGACACCGGAGTGGTTGGAGTAAGCAGTTGTTCATTATGAGACAAAAACACAGATCTATAGGCGTACCTCGGTGTCAAATAAATCAGAGTCCCTCACAAGCTGTAACCTGATTGGTCTCATGCAGAACAAAGAACTCGGTGAACGGTGGAAGATATAACGGTGAGGCTGCTGATCCAATGTTGATTTTGTATCCTAAAACGACGTTGGATTGATCTGTTGCCAGATTGTCTCTTGTTTTTAGTTATGGATGAATGGCAGATCAACTAGGTTTTCACCACAACCCTCCCCTCCCTAGAAACCCTTAAATTCACGTTTGTTAGTTGTGTTCATCTTCTCAGCACATCAAACTCCTCGAGCACAAGACATTCTGTATGGTCCACTATCTCAATTTTGGTGCCTTGGAACAGAGTCTTATCAGTGCGTTTTTGATTAATCGAGGCAACATGCAAATCAGTTACTTCTACCATTATGCTCCCTAGCCTGCAAGTAAGCAGCCCTTTCACAAATCGTATATCATTTTCACGAAAGTATATTACGTCGGTTGAATCCACACGTTGAAGCGATGCGCCTAGGCATCTATAATTAAGTGACGTCGTCTGGTTCTCCTTCGTTGTATAATGGACTGCGTTTCTGTAATGAGGTAAAAGTCATAGGGGAACACCATTTTTATTGTGGTGTGTTGGGATTTTGGTAGGCGGTGAATTCAATGGGTTTTCACCACAATGTGGTAGATAGGTAACAGTGACCTTGAGTGTTATTTGATGGCGTGGTAAATGGCATTATGATTTTGTTATTCCAACAGATATCTTTCAGTTATTTCTGAGAATGACAGAGTACGATATGTAATTCTCGACAATCTCAGTATCTAATAAATGTTACAAAAGATGTCTTCTACACCGAGTTGTGCAAAGGCGTGCGCAATGCATCCAGGTACAACAAAATTTGTAGCAGATAACCCTAAAGCAGAGTGCCTGGAAGATTTGCAAACTTTCTAAAGGTGGCCAGTTTTTTCATGTACTGCATACGGCTTCCACAGAATGTGAGTGCTTGCTACAACTACAGAAGTAGCCAGTAAACCATCACCAATGTTGCTTTATCCTTCGACGAGGAACTGGGTTCAGTTACAAAATAGGAATCATCCATTGTGGCAGCAAACTTTGGCTTCTCAGTTGGTTTATTCAAATACATTTTAAAGGTCTAGAGAATTTTGCCATAGTAGACGTCGATGAACTGCGTTAGACTGCATCCGGCTAAAAAAGCATCTGAGATCGCATCCTGCCGATGCATCTGTGTGGTAACAGCGTAGAAGTTACAGACTTCAGTATGGGATTTGATTTCCTGTAGACAAAGATTCAGTGTCTGTCTCTTTCCCTGTTTAAAAGTTGAGACGAAAATTGCACTCTTCAGACTGACGTGTAACACATCAAACGTAACGACAGCAAATTGGAGATGTACATTCAACGAAGTAAATATGTATACGATGGTTTTCAGTTTATCTGGTCCAACAAAAGCTCGAAAACTATCGAAAATTCGATACAAATGGGCCCAATGTTTAAATTCACTGGAAAAAAACAGCGTCCGCCTCGAATCGGTCGGGTCGTAAGCAACGACTCATCGATAAATGAAGCATGTATAATGAGTTGTATTAAATCTAGCAGTCAAAATAAAAACGAAATAACCAACTTGAAAGCTTTACTTTCCATGTAGTCGGCCATGTGTTACAGAACAAAAAAGCTGTTGTCACATGTAAATGTAACAGCGTTCAGACGTGTGTGATAAACAACGTGAATCTATATCAGACAGATGGCACGCGACAATCAAGTTGACTAGTTTGCCATTCCGGACTGTTCGATGGTTTGGCTGCATTTGATGCGGTTCACGTTTGTCCGTTCCATGTGCAACATTATGTTACCGCCAGCATTTGGTTCACCAGCATATATAAACAAAGTTTAAATTGATCAGACATTTGGAAGTGCTCACAGGAAAAAACTTGCATTCGATAGGTTTTGATCAAAATTGACTAGAACACACTTTAAACACCCATGAAGTTGGTGGACGAATCACATAACAGGAGACGAAGTGGTGATCGGATGACCTTCACTATCGATTGGTCGCACTAGGTAGTCAGTGTAGCATGCAAGCCGGCTGTTTCTCCTCGGGTTGTCCGTTACACTTTCGGACCAACTTAGGGGCAATGTGGATACACCAGGGGACAGCGTTCTTCCGAAGTAGGGGTTCCAACAACAATCCTGCAAAAGGAAACAACAAGAAACAAACATGAGCCAAAGGCCCAGTAAGCCATGCACACGACTTACACAAACGATAACTAGAACGGCGCCGACAACACAGCAGCACGCTCCGTCACCAATTCAAATTCAACTAGTGCGCGCTTGCTGGTTTCGGTCGCACATTACACAACATTCCTCTACGTTGAGCACTGTCCCCAGTGCTCCCAGCCCTCTACAAGCCGGCTTGTGCTTTTCTTACCAGGAACATAGAGTGCCTGTGGGCCCTCCGCCCACTTATTTGGAACTTCTCTTTTTTACACTTATTTTTATCTCGACACTTTTTCTCCAGATACTTCTTTTTACCCATATACCAGTTCTTTTACCACGGCACTCGTCTTTATACACTGACACCTCTTTTGTCCTGGCATTAGTTTTTTTTCATCCTGGCAGGGTCGTCAAAATGTAGCATGCAAGCCGGCTCGGGGCTCGAGGACTCTGAATCGACGGACAGTCAGATAAACAAAGAGGACAATTGCATTTAAACTACTGCTGCGTGATACGTAATAAATCTTTGGATACAATCTCTGTCTACTCTTCTGGTTGCATGTTACATCAGAATGTGTTTTTCATTTGCTGATGGGCATCACTACCTAATTACCATGTTTATAGAGGGGAAACAACGCCAGTGTGAATTATTAACAAGACAGTTCATTCCGGACACAAAACGTAGCGATCACAGACTATTGTGAGTGGTAGACTTATTCAGCAGTCAACAAACTCTTGTGACTATTGAATCGTCGACTTGGTTACGCGCTCACTCGCTTGACCAGGAAACCGAGAAATTAGAAGGGACGCGGCGACATCGTTTATTGGGGGAGCGAGACAAGATTAGGCCACAGAAGCTCTAAATTTATAGGACAAAAGGATTACCATAGATGGCCGACAAACAGAGCGAATCAAATGAAACAGTCATATGGCAGTCACGTTACGGGGGTCATCAAAGAGCAACGCGAGGAAAACAGCCCAGATAGCGTACAGGCGTTCGATCGCACACCTGCAATCTGATTGGCTGAGTGGACCCATACCACCACCCACGACCATACCATCCGAGCTGGGTCGACCGATCGATGTGGCGTGATGCGTCCTGGCTGTTTCGTTAAGAGATGCGTCTCCTAACAGTGACTGACATAGATCCTGTGCAGTTAGCCTGGATAACCACGATACGCGACCTTCAAATGGAAGAACAGGTAAACTCGCTATCAGTCGAGATGTGTGAGAAAGGTAGCTGTTGCGCTCGAACATGTTGGTTCTGATGCCATCGCTGATGGTCCAATTATTTCCCTTTGTTGAGAACATGTCATTTCGTGAAATGAACAAAAGAAGGAAAAGATTGAAGACATCAAAAAAACTAGATTTCCTTGAGTCTTATTGCAGGCAAGAACCGGTAAGCAAGAGAACTAATCTGACTGGTTTTAATGTAGGTTCATTTTGATCCATTTCTGGTGTGTTTGTCTTAACGAACGATGCAGCTAAACAACAGGTTTTAATCAGGTGCTTACGATTAACGAATCCGGTATTGTACCTGAGTGCAACTGTGATCGAGCACTTCCATGACGCCGGTTCGCTCAAGTATGTGAGTTTGGCTGTTGTACCCCGCCAGCCATATGTGGAAGTTGCGTTGAAATAGTCGTTCGATTTGCTCTGGTGATATACACTTTTTGTTTACCATTGTCCACTCATGGTTCCTGATAACACTTTTTCTGCTTCGAACGCTATTTAAATATACTCGATTCTTTCTCTACACTATTCCTTCGGTTTTCACCATTTACAAACAGTATTCACAGTCATTCATCACCACTACTTCTGTTTACTGTCAACGGCTGTTCGGAATGTGCCGTACCCGTACCCTACGGTTCACCTGTAGAGCTTATAGAGCTTATAGGCCTCTTTTCCAAAGTGATTGTTGGCCTACCATTTCTCGTCGCAAGTTTCTAAGTCCCTCGGTTTCATTCTTGGTCAGAAGTTCTCCGATTAGATACAAATTTAGACGTGTTCTTCATCACAACATTCTCTGAGCTTGACTGTGTAGCACAGTTTCATTAAGGTTGTTCTGTTTTTCAAGTATTATCACGTACAAGTAATTTCCAGATAACTGTGGAGGTGCGACGTTTTCTTTGTCATCTTGATAGCTTTTACATCCCCGTCATTCGATTTGCTGTTGTTTGGGATGCTTGCACGATGCCCGGATCGAGATACCTTAGCGAACTTTTTGAAATCCGTGCAAATATTTTGTGGTCCCTTGTTTGAGAAAGAGACATCAGGTGCGTCATACGGTTCAAAGTTGGCTAAAAGTTGACTAACCACCAGGCTGAAGATAGTAAAGCTCAGTTATCCCAGCTTGTACACATCACTGAATTGGTTTGTCGTAACCGAACGTGGTTTGACTTTGTACGTGAACATGTACGCGGATGTTATCCGTCAAGGCCTTTGAGGGTGCTGATGTGCCAGTGTTGTTTCATTCGCTTTCTGTGAACCAAAGTTTCGGCATACAGCACATATTTGTGCATAATCTTCTACAAAATATGATACGGGAATAATAGGTTCATTAGCACCCGGAATTTAGTCGTTCACCCAGGTATGTGCTAGACAAACGTGATACAACATTCCCGTCGAGAGGTTCTCAAAATAACATTTTTTCGTCCCTAGATAGCAAACCATCTTCCTGGATTAGTAGATCATATCAGCCAGGGGAGCGCTAGATCATTTGGTAGTGTTCTTATCCCGTGACTCTCTGTTCCTAATTGTTTCAGTAGGCCGCTGTAAAGTAGTATCTTGTACCTTTTCTTTTCTACACGAGCTGGTGCACGTTATCACGTGATCTATAACCAAAGTGACGAAAAATTAAATTTATTCGGAGGAGTAACTTTTACCGTAAACTCTGAAGAGTGAATTTTGGTATTGTGGATTTCAGGCCGAAGCTGACAGAACATTGTGAATTTATATTTTTACACACCGATTGTTATCCTATGTAACTTTTTCGGTTTATCGGATATCTGGACATTCACTGCTGAAACAAACGTCCTGTCGTTCAAGTGAATTATTTTCTTCCGATAGTAGATAGATCATGAACCGCTCCAGGGTACACATCCCAGTTAGTACCCTCCATCCAGTTTGAACATTGTTCTGCTCCGCAAGTAAAGGTCCCCTGTTGTGATAATCTATCGGTTTCCTATCATGTAATGATACCGCTCCTGGACCAAGTCCACTGTTGTCATCTGAATAAGCATAGACAGCATTGGATTGTGGTCATTCAACCTACAAACCTCAATAGTAGTTTTATGTACCAGTTGGATGTTGACTGGTGTTTTCCTCTAATTCTCGTGGTATCCGGTTACTGGTCCAAGTATGTATAAAATGCAACATTTCGTACAGCTTAGTTGATGAATCACTGAACTATTTGGCCACAACATTCAAGCGAGATACTGCAATCTTATCTTCATGAGCTGGTATGTTGACAGTGTCGATTATCCTATTTGTATTAAGAAATCCGCGGAAGCTGTGTAAGTTGATCTCCCAGGCATGATTATTCCTTGACCCTGGTCACCTCCGGGCCTGCTTGGACATGTGCCATGTATTACCGGCCTCCTACATGCGTGTCTCCGTGCCCGATTGTTTTGCTCATCTGTGTGCTGTTTGATTTGTCCCTCTGTCGTATTCTTGTATCACCTCATACCGCAAATGTTTGACTCCTCCCTCCATTCAAAAATTGATGCATCGTCTTAGTAACTGCCTGACGGCTTTCCAATTAGCTGATGGTCAAACATTGAGGTTTGTCATTTGAAATATTCACGTATAAACGCGTGTTCATGCTGTCAATTTTATCGTTGGTAGATCTTCTGTCGTTAGTCCAAACAGTTTGTCTCATATTAGTAGTTCGTGATCATTCGCAATTGGTGATAATTTGCAAGGTTGTACAACTGTCGATTATTTTAGTCGAGTTGTTCACGTTCGAGGTTGTTATTGATAACCACATGATTAATCTGTCACCAGTGCAAATAGACTTTGAATTCCGCTTTGTTTTGACTGCATTCCGCAGTTGTTCCTATAGGAGACATTAATTCTCTGGACGACATTTCGGTTCAGTGGCAATTGCCCTTGTTTTTGACCAGTTGGACATTAACAGGCAAGAGGGAAATGTGGATGTATTTTCTGGGAACTGGACAGACGAAGTCTTTGGTTAACACGGCGCCATAGAAACGTCCCGCGATCCTGGTGCATATTCTCCATGGCCTTTTTGAAAGTTACCACAACGCCTATGTTGCGCTTGACTCCATCCAGTTTGTCAGGTGAATAGATGGGACGGTTTGAACAAGTTTCACTGGACTATTCCAGTCCGAGCGAGAAACGTAACTTTCAAAATTGATCAAAGAAGTGCCATATGTAATCAACAAAGTGAACTGTTCATCCACCTCCAGCTACCAGACAAGTCGGCCGTTGTTAAAGTTTGGGCGTGATTAAGTTTCAAGAAAGTGCCAAAGACATTCGGTATTCAGTGGCTCGGTGTAGTAAACAGACAGACATCGTCCAGCTTCCAAATGCAATCATTCACCAAGGGGTTGGCCGTTGTAGATCAGTTTCCCTCTCGGGTTGGGGACCTCGCGACTCCGGGAGTCAGTGGCTGGAGACATTAGGCGATACAGCTGCTGACCGAGCTGACTGACGTGAATGTTGTCGTTGTTTGGCCGAGTTGTCTGTAAAGTGAATGTATTTAATGATGCGGGGCAGTGAATGCCATAAAAAAGCTGTCTTGCTGATGACGCCTTACTTTCAGTTACAGCTCGGTTGTTTGTTTGCAAGTTGTATGCACATTGATTTTGAATGTTTGAGTATAGACGTAGCCATCTTTTTAGTGGTTAGGTCCCTTCTCCTCCTCTTCTTTTTCCTCTCCCTTTCTGTACAGAGTTTGTTTTTTCTTTTTCATGACTGTGTGACAGTAAATCATCAGTGTCAAACACTGAGATATTGCTGTCTACGATGTAGCTGATGAAGTGGTTACGGCAATCTAGCTGTTCCAGCTTGCTAGCTCCCCAACAAAAACGACCCTAATTTACACTCACCATGTAACAGTAGAGAAATCCCTCATTCTTTAGACTCGATGGGATCAATCGGGGAGGGGGGAGCCCAATTTTTATGGATGTTTTTCATTCTGAATGAACTGGTTCGCAACCAGCATAGTTTATTCTTAGGTTCTGTCCATAACATGCAACATCAGATGTTGTGACCATAAAATACGCTTAGCCTGGGAGGTTTTTCATTGTACGAAATCCATTACAACGTGTGACCACAAAACAACGAACGCAAGCACTAATTTGCATGACTGACGTGTACCCCCGCTCGGTGGACGACGGCGTATCGCCATTTACCTTGATGCCAAATCTCACATAGTGCACATAAAATTTTCTCATAGTCGCTTCTGTTCCCTCGTCTTCTAGTCGTTAAGGCCTGCACTTTAGTTCCCGAGTGCACCAGTCGTGCTATATTACTCACAAACGGAGGTGCATAGTTGCAACACAGAAGAAGATCGACATTCAAAGATACCACTCTTTATTAATTCACCTCGTCCGTTACAAATATTGATGCAATGATGAGCATCATCTTCTATGACGATACGGAAACTGTGTGAATTCGCATGTTTTCTTAGAGCGGTTGGCTACTAGTGTAATGAGGATGAGCGATCGTAATATACTACTCACACCACGGCTATTCAGCAGTGGGCGCTAGAGCATATATTTTGATATCGGAGTAGCCGTAGGAAAAATACGGGAAGAAAAGTCGGAGTGCAGCATCGTCCAAAATGGTCCTTGCTGCGTCTGGCGTCTGTAGCAACCTAGACAGTCTGGGCCTAGTACTGTATGCAAATGAGTAGTTTTATTTGTGGTTCTGTTTAAGCGTTTAACCAATGTGTTGCTTTCTCAAATAAATAACTTGTGTGCCACCCGCGTTCTTGGCTCACAACACTAATATGATGCTTTGTCCGATTTGTCGGTGGAAAACGGGAAGCGCTCGAACGTGGCACTCGATTGTTCAAAACTGAATCCATTTTTGAATGCCAGTGGTCAGTTCGAAGCTTGCTTCTTTCCCCACAAAGGTCAGGTTACCAAGAAGTGGTATGGATTGCGTATCGTCACAAATAACTGGTTTTCTTCGTTGCCCTTTGAACAACTTGCAAACAGATCCGATCTACCTTCTCTTCTCTCCAAAGATAACAGTCGTACATAAGTTTGTTCCTGTTGTCCAATTCAACGGATTCGGGTTGAGCAATCATCACTGTTGGAAAATTTCAACAAAATAATACTGAGTATGCTTTTTGTTATCCAAACACGTAAGACAAAAATTCACTGCGTTGATGTCGTGGATTATTATCGACCCTGAGAAATAGAGTGTACAGGGGAAATATGTCAAGCTAGTGAGGCACAGAGCGAGTCATGTGTTTAGCTCTGTGATGGAAATGAGGAATTAGCAGTTTGACTAAAAGGAAAATAGTCAGAGAAGCAAAATTATCAAAAGTGTACAACGGAGTGTGACTATCAAATGTATTAATTATTATAATCACTATAACGCTGAATTGGTTGATCCGTACTCCTTGCAGATAACAGTCTACCTCCTGTTTTCTGACATCAAGTTAACAACTTGTTGCTTCTCGAAGTGAATACAAAAGTAAAACACTTGCGACACTACTCAGCCTCACTTTTACTGAACTTTTGTTGGTTGCTTTTTTGGTATAAATCAGCATAAAAATGAAATCCTACTGGTTCCGAAGCTTCAGCTTTTGTACTGACTTGTATGACTTCGTCTACGATCTGTTAGTTTTGACCAGCCATACACTCAACAAACGTGTCCTACTCAAGTGGTCATTAAGACAACTCAAGTGGGTCCTATCCTTATTGGTCCTTTCGGTCCTCGGCTTTCTATTTGATTAGCACGACTTTGCTAATAGATCGGTATTGAATCTACGTCAGTAGACGTAACAGTGACCTAATTAGTAGTAAGATCACGATCAGGTTGAATAACGCAAACGCAATGCAAGGAGTGTTGCGTGTCAAGACTAAGCTACGACCCAATCAACAATAAACTAAGAGAAACGTAGCCGACAAACAACAACAGCTACAACAACAATTACCCGGATTAACCGTGTTGAGAGTTGTTGGGTCTGGTTCCAGCTGAAGAGACAATTTAAAAAACTGCCGAATATCCGAAAACCGTAGGTTTGGTTTTACCAAAGAAGAAATATTTGAAAACGTGTGCCTCAACACTGAATGAGTAGTTTCTGCACGTAATTTGTTCGAAAAATTGCATCAGGTCGCACATCGCGTATGTTTACAACAGTACGTACTGGAAAAGCTCTAGTTAACTGGTTAGGCTTAATACATAAACGAAAAGCGACATTGAATGTAAAACACTGTTCACAGTTGACTTTATGCTGCTAGCTGCCACAACGTCAACACTTTCTGTGACAGAATGTCAGCAGGGAATCTGCAGAGGTTGAAAAGGTCATCTGAGTAATATCCGTAGACAACATGACGGAAGTGAACCGTTTGGCGTGCCCCTGAATATATCGACTATTGATCGGACAGGTGAAATGCACCATCCCAGGGCAACTCACTGGAATCTCCAGATATCAGTGATTCTCGAGTCGTTGGGGCAAACACGCTGGAAGTTGGTTGTTGAATTCAGAAGACGTCTTCAAATTTCTCCCGATAAACTAGATCGTAATCGCATTGGCGCACAATGCAGATCAGACGTGAGATGAAATTATCCAGCTTCTCACCGGCTCCTTGCAACAGTTGAGAAAAATTTACCTTATGTATCGTCAGTGTTTATTCAAAATAAAGTAAACGTCCTTCACAGAGTTTGTGGTTTTCAGAATCGATGCGTCATCCATTGTCCGGCTTTTCTTTTCGGAATGCCGTTGCCCAAATTCAAACTTACTCTCCTTTGAAAACTGGAATATAGTGTAGAAAGCCTGTATCATCTCAGCAGAATCTGCAAATGTACTTAGCAAAGAAATCCAAAACACAATACATTGGTGTGCTGCAGGATCGCCTCAAAAGTGACCAGGAACTTGTAATTGTTCTCACCTTATACGAGTTCGCATCTGACTGTACCAAATATGATGTGCGACAACGACGTGGCCACACGCATACAGTCACTAAGGCAGCCAATCGACATCCGGACTCAGACACACACAAGCGCGGTCCAGTTAGGAGATAACAACATCAAATTCGTGTAGGAGAAGGCCTTGCTGGTGGCTTGTATGAACAAACATCCTATACTGGTAGATGGTAGAGAATCTGGTTGACGAAAGTTGAACGTCATTTGAATATCAGAAAGAGGTAGGTTCGGGTTAACGTATAAGGAAACAGTAGAAAATTGATGCGACAGTGAACGTATAACATTGTTCACAGTTGGCTCAGTGCTGCTAGGTTCCACATCGCTAACACCTGTGACAGAATGTCAGCAGAAAATTTGCGGATATTGAGAAGGTAATTTGATTGATATCCGTACATGACGTGATGGAAGTAAACTATTTAATTTACTCAGCAGTACATATTTGAATTCTCCAATATCAATTATTCTCGAGTCCTTCAGGCTGACACTCCGGAAATTTGCTAGTGAATTCGAAAACTGTCTTCGATTTTCTTCTCAGAAACTGAGCTGTAATCGCATTGACGCACAGTAGAAATTAGACTTGACGTGGAGTTATCTAAATTTCCGCCGGGTTCCAGTCGCAGTTGGGGAAATTTAAGCTGCGTCTTGTGCTTATTAACTCGTAGTCCTCCATGTTTATCCAGAATCAAGAGGACCTCCTTCAAGGAAGTTTTGGCTTTCACATTCAACACATCGTCCAATTTCCAGCCTTCTTATCCGGGGTAAAGCCACATAAATTTCAACGTATGCTGGTCGGAAAACTTGAGCGGAGAATTGATAAGCGGCATCATCTCCACGTAATCTGAAGATGTAGTCTGCCAGGAAATTCAAAACTCGGCAGATGGTTGTACAGTGAGATCATTCCAGAACTGCTCGTGAACTTGTAGTAAATCTGGCATTGTGCAAGTGCGGAGCTAGCGACGCAAACGACATCTTTAGTTCTAAACGTAGTCAATATGTAGTGGTTGTATTCGTGCCGCAAGCACGCAGCGTAGAACATGTACATGAATGCCATCACATAAAGAGAATCAAAGATAGACAACGTGAAGGCAGCAGTGAAACTATGTAAATCATGGGGCATGAATGTCTGATGGTAGCATACACCGTTGGCCGCCTCCGCCTCCGATTAGTCTGTTACAATGACCAAAGCCAAAGGACGCCTGCGCATAACACTTACAATGGATAGTTTGTGTTGCAGTGTGCATGATTTCACTCAAACCACGTATTTCGCATAAACCCGAAGGAATAAGACCTTTGGGTCCAGTCGGCCGATGCTGGTTACTCAGATGGTAGGCTAGTAACAAAAGTGAAACCCTTATGTTACGGACGTTTTCACGGTTGTTGCAGATAGTCGATGTACTTTTGTCCTTACGCCTGCTTATTTGTCTTACCAACCGTTGGTGATCTGATTAAATTGGATCAATAGGTTTCTGCTTTCTGATTGGTTGTTTGTCAGACTGGTCATGTTTATGGGTAGCATGTAACATTCGTTTTGGTCACTCACTGAGTGGCGGAAATCCAGTGTACGCTCTCGAGTCTCGTGTCCTGATTCCGCACGGCTGGTCGGGCTATAACAACTGATCTCTCGGAAACAAAACAACAGAGAGAATAAAGTGATCAAATTTAATCTGGGAAGAAAGATATTAAAAACATAAGGCGAGTGAAGGTTCCGTGCAGAGACATTTATTATTGCACTCTGGATAAGAGGAGAAAGACAAAGGCAAATTTTAATTCAAACTTGAAAACAGACAAAACATTCATCATATAACGCATCAACAAAGCTTAAGAAAAGGAGAGGTGGAAGACAACAGTGACTCAGGTTTATGAAAAGGGGGACGGGTGGTCGTTGCTTGATATGAAAGAAAAGATAGAGATAACGAGCATAGCTTACTGGCACCTGGTGTACTCGTCACCCAGTGTACTCGTCACCCAGCGTACTATGTGTACGCCGATGACCTGACAATCCGAGACGACCAGTACATTTGCTACCACATTTGTCGCAACGATATGCAGTCATATCACTACGACCTGTGGCATCTATAGTCCTTTTGCGCGCCGTGCGCTTCAATCCACGATCGCATGACTGCCGTCTACTGAAACTTCGAGCATTCTTCCGGATCGCAACTCTCCAGTCCGTCCGGTTCAAGGCTAAGTCGTCCCAATATTTGAAATTGATCGTACAGTGCGAATGACTTATTATATAACATCTCAGTATCGCAGGCTCTGGCCAGCAGGATTTCGGTTATCTGTTTTCAGTTTCTCCATCTTCAGGTGCTCACGGTTCATTCGTCTGCTATCCCAAGGATGTGTCCTAGCCAATGAAGTTGATTAAGTATCACTATGGATTTTATCCCGTTCGTGTTCGCATGTCGAAGTGCTCCGGTAACTGTCGGCACGGTGCTTGCCATTCCTATCTTTAAACAAAAGTACTACCATGGTATCCTTTAACTCTTGAGTGACCACTTCCTGCTCCCAGATGGAGTGAACGAACTGGAGCAAAGCACCTTCCAAAGCTGAGCCGACATTGATCAAAATTGCCTATGGCAATCCATATTCACCTACAACCTTTCCGTTCTGCAGTTATCCAATAGCTCACTGCAAGTCTGCCAAGTCTGGGAAGACAGCACTTGAGGATCTGATATCTTGTGGCAGGCTATTCACAATTAACGGTAACCAGCCGCTTTTGTGGCCAGACATCCACGGTGTTCTCTGGCTGAGTATACGAAAAACCAGACCAGTTAATGAGTACTTTAATAGACTGGACTGATGGCAAAAACTCGCTTTCAACGAATCGTAGAACATGTATTGTCAGCGGTCGACGTAACCCTACATCAGTTCCCCTTGTTATTTCCACCAACCGTCCCTGGTGCTACGAAGTCATTCGGCCTGTTAACGGTGAACACTCCCTACTGCTTTCGTCTTCATTAGCTAGGTCCATTGCGGAAACAGCAGATGCTCCACTTTTCTCTTGTATGAATCTGGGGATAATTGTGCTGTTTTCTTAGAAACAGCCCAGCTGTTACTAGCGCTGGATACCGATCATTTCAATGGTTGCTGCCGTAATCTGTTCCATAAGGTGCTGCCACATACCCTCGGAGTTAGTGAATACAGGAGTGTTTGTCATGCGAGCGCAAGTGTGAGTTGAAATATCGTCTTCGTCTTTGAGTTCTTCATTTCTTTAACAGACACATTCATATACACACAATATCGTTTAGTCATTAGAACAGCCCATCACTGCCCAGGCTGAGACACGCAAGTATGGTTTACAGAAGGCACAATATGGATGGATTAGGTAGTGGTGTCTTTGAGTGTCGGGCCACGGAGAAATGCGGGGCGATCCAGAGTTTTGGCCGGAAGAACAGTTGCTTTGGTCCGTAAATCAACTGGAAATTTATGACCGCTTCCATAGCAGGTATGGATTGCTTGAACTGTTTAACAGTTTTACCACCAAGAACGACATACGTTTAGGCTGTCCACTCTTGCTATTTTTGTTAACAGATCATGTCCTCAACACTCACAAGTTGCTGGCGTCAAACTCACACCAGACAGAACATTGATTGCTCTTGAATATGCTAGTAACAAAATGTTGTTTGAACTTTCCACGCAATCCACAAAAATCTATATTTGTTTTGCACCCTGATAAATATTTTGGAGTGCATTATGGAGCCAGAAAGTGTAACGTTTCTGGGTTACTTTTATGATTACGTAGACTTGATATTAGATAGGGCAGTTATGGATAATGCTGATTAGCTTATGGATTTAGGGAGTTACGCCAGGAACGATGGTGATACAAAAAATGAAGCTCGTATGTCCAACAGTAGGCTGATGTCCACGGATTCAGGACAGCTCTAACGATAAGGAGCAGTCTTTCTCAAGCTAAGGGGTCGCGTTTACAGGACAACTGCAAAAGTCGCGCTACATTACAGCTCCGAAACTTAGTCGTTTATAGCAGATGTGAATCTTCAAGGTTACTTGGACATCGATGTATGCGTTCGATCGCTCGCATCGAAGGATATCAACGGTTAAACAAAAAAGAATTCTCAAGTCGAACATCACCCACAAATGATCGCAGCTGTCGCATCCCCATAGACTTTCCAGTCGGCCCCTTTCGAAAAGAAACACTAGACTCGAGTTTCGCTCTCATTAGAGCTAATCCTAATCGCGGGGTTATCGATTGGAGTTAACAGACAGTAAATGTGTCTCCATTTCGAGACGATTGGGCAACCTAATCATTACTCACAAGCGAAAGGGGTTGAGCGTTCACACATGATAATTCGGTCGTGCCTAACTTGAGGTCAATGGTGCAGTGGTAAACACGGTTGCCTCATGAACAGCATGTCCGTGGTTCAAGTCCCGGCGGTGGCGATGATATGCACTACTGACGAGCTCTAATGAGAGCGAACCTCGAGTCTAGTGCTTCTTTTCGAAAGGGGCCGACTGGTAAGTCTATGGGGATGCGACAACTGCGATCAATTGTGGGTGATGTTCAACTTGAAAATTAACCAAATCCCCGACTACTCATCAGTAAAAAATTAATTCATGAATCGGGAGTCTGATAGTGGGTGCCAAACGAGTTCCACTGTCCAATCTTTGGGGTATACGCAGGCTTAGATGGTTAAACCATGAAATAAGGATGTCAGCTAGTTGCTTGCCATAAGGTCAATTTCCACGCTCAAAAAACTATACGCTAAAACAATTACGCACTGATGATGTCACCTCGCTTGGTGATGAAACGTTTGCAACCTAAATGCCAAGCTCGGCAAACATACCAAAACCATCAACCCGAGATACGAACAACACCACCACTGTTTACAACTAACCGAAAGCTCGCGCTCGACAAGGATCATTCGCAAATCCGTGGGAAACATCAGATTATTTGTCCTAACCGCGAAGTACGTTCACAAGAGTTTGTGTGCCTAACGATTTGCGATTACATCCGTGTGTACAGTGTCAGCCGGTAGGATGATCATCAGTGACCGAGCGGCTTGTCGATTCTTACGAGTAGTAAACTGCACTTAGAGCTTACAAAGTTCTGTCGTCAAAAAGTGTATACTGTTGAGATGACCAAGTTAGCATTTTTACGACTTTGTGGGGGGAAAACGAGCACAACGCATACGCGTTCATTGAAAGCAGAGGCTGAACCAAGGAATTACTTAATACTGAATGTCACCGTGAAGCCAAATATATCCTTTCACATCCATTTCGTTTAAGGTACGGTAGTATTAGAAGGTTCATTTTTTCCGTCCAAAACCGCCCCCGTCCTCGAGAATAAAAAACGATTGATTCAATCGTAATTAACGGAACTGTTCAGAACAGTCGATAGGTGACCTAGGTTAGTTTTTTACCGGTCCGACTTTTCTTCCGCTATGCGCATTAGTGACCCTATTTTTTCGATGACTGTCTTTTCTTTATGACCCAGGAATGTTTTTTGGCTAATACGCGCTATATAAGTACTTCGTGTTTTTCGCCTCGGTCCCGCACGTTTTGGGGCGGAACAAAGCTGTTTTTTGCACCGATCTTTTTGGCTTGTCTTGGGAGCAAATAGGGGACAGTTGCGGTATTTTCGCGGCCGGGATTTTCTGTGTTAATTATTGCCCGGAAGCTAATCCGATTTTCGTCAAGCCCACCATCACATCGAGGACCAACCAGAGTATGGTTTCGAGGGTTTACAACAGGCAGTAATGCACAAAGGACCTGGATTTCATAGAACGATCATTTGAAGCCAACAGGTCAATTATGGTGCACACTGTACAATCAGTAAAACAGCAAGTGGGCGGTCTGCACATCTGAGTATGACGGTTGGCCACACATGGAAATTTGCTAAACCGGTAATTCAACCTGGCTAGACAATAATCGACGGCTGACTACTCGTCCGTCAAAGAAGTCAGCTGCTTTCTGGCTAGGTGCGAATTAAATACCCAGGCCTGACTGTCCAGGACTTGCTGGCTGGACCATCTTGACAACTTACTTTGAGTAGTAACAGTAAATTCGGAATCGGTCTCGACTAATCAGAGCGCAAACAGAAAACGAGAAACGTTCGAAAGAACAGATTCGACAGCTCTGTCTCAGTGAACATATCGATATTAATCGATTGGTTTGGATACATGTGCAAACCACCTGAACACCACTCGTTCCAACTGCGTAATTCTAGGTACATCCAGCGTCGAACCAGATGGTTCTCGATCTGTTACTGTGTGCAAAAACCGGTCAAACTGCTTGCAGACAGGAGGAGCTCCACTGTCAGTACAAATTGTTCCAGTATCCGAAGTCGCATTTTGGTGACTGTAGACCGTGATTCGATATGTGTGGAGCGATAGACTTCAACTAATTCAGAGTACCAGGTGTAATTAGATACACAAGTCCGCTAATAGCACCAAAATAAATTGCTTTTAAACGTTCCCAGGGTCCATCTAGCCAACGCCGCAGGAGCACTGGCCCCCGTGGATTTCCCGCTGATATCCTTGACGGATGCGTTGGATCGTAATACTTTCGAAACATGCTGTGATTATGGACGACATGTAAACTTATGCCAGCTACCGACGACGCCACAAAACTCATGTCCTTTAAAGAGGCGACGCCGATATCAGTTCACTAGAAAGGATCTCGCAATTTTGGACGCTAACTACAATGTTATATGTGGTTTCATCTATGCCAGTGAAGGCCAATACGTTAGCCGTACGACATGGCAACCCGGGACACGAGGCAACTTGCATAACTCCAGATGACTAATCGATTCAGCAACTAGAACCTCGTACCGTTCAATCGCTGGACATTTGAAAAGGGCCACAAAATCGACGCAACTACGGTCACCTAGAGCCAATATTGTGTAAAACTGTTGCACACTTTGAAACTTGCAGATTGTGGCAATCTGCAAAACAAACAATTTCTCGTGACTTCCATTTTACCCTACTTTTTGTACTTATTTCCCATTAACCATAAATTAATCTGTAATTTCGGCGTGACCTTTGTCATTCATTACAGACGTCGTTCTGACCATGAATCTTTCCAGTCAGTCTTTAGACCGTATTTCGTGAGACTGCTACATCAGTAGAAACCAAACCACCCTATCCAAGAGGTCACAAATTTATAATAGTCAAATGCACTGCCTTTGCCCCTCGCTGAAATGTCCACGCAATATAAACAGCTGCAATAACTGAGAAACGAACGAAATGCCTCTGCACAAGCCATCTTTAATCCAACTATTTGCCCTTTTCAAATTAATTGGGGAATCAGTTTCAAATTACTCCATCGGACCTGTGGAAGGCCTCTTCACAACAGGTCCGCCTAGTTGTCGAGATTTCCGCTGCATTCATTTGGATCATGCCACCGCTGTGACTTGGGTGATTTGAGTACAAACGTTTCGCAGAGCGTCGTCAGTCAATTTCTAGCTAATCATTCTACAGTTGCAAGGAGATAATCTTTACGCAAACGGTGAAACGACACGGTGATTGTTCAGATATCATAAGCACACCAGTTAATATAGAACTTTTCAGAATAAACCAACAATGGTTTTCTATAACAGACTGCCAGTAGCTAGTCGCACATCGTCGTTGCTTACTCGAGTTTGTCAAACCGCCCATCAAAATGAGCAAGCTCAAAAATAGGCCAGCTGAACACGAACCAAACGCCCGATGTTCGGCATTTCAAATGAATGCGAAAATGTAGATGCCACAACTCACAAAGCAGCTACTACCCAGCTGGCTACTTTAGATCAAAGCACAGCAAGAACACCGGAACAAACAATGCAGCATTGTAATCTCGTAACGCATCAACATGTAATGATGGACAAGCAAATTATCCAATCAGGCAATTGGACAACAGCACAAATTGGAGTCAGTTATTCCGAGATGAATGAAGCAAGCGGCAACGCGGGCGGTTCATGGATGCAATCGACCACAGAACAGAAGCAACTGATGAGAAAACGACCCACAGATCAGGCGTACGACGCGAGTTAGTCAGCGTTGAGCTTCAAAGGAGTGAAATTTGGCATACGATGAATCGTGGCTACCGGAAGAGGAGTTAAATCAAAATCCGCGCAAAATAAGTGAGACAACAAATGAATGCGAAGTAAAAGTTCCAAAAACGTAACAATAAGAGAAAAAGGCCGTCGGTGCGGAAGGGAACTGTGTTATCATGCGAACTGATTCGCATGATACAAAATAGGGTGAGAGGGTAAAAATGTCATTTTTGGTGGTCAGGAGACAGTAGGATGATTTTGGAGCAAAATCTCAAAATCGAAGACGAGAGAAAAAGATATGTTCGTATGTACACCCAAAAATCGACTAGGATGAGAGAAGTCACAGTCAACAAACCGGAAGGCGAATAGGTCTTAGAGAAACCGGAGGAAAGACAAAATAGGTCCAAGAGCACGTTGTTCTACGGAATACTCAGTCCCGATTGGGGCTGCAGTTCAGATAGGCTACACGAGAATTCGAAGGGATAAAATCACAGACAAGCAGAAACGTGGTTTTGAACCAACAAGATGCAAAGGGATTGTTGCACGGAAGACCAAAAATAGAATGAAGAGTGATGTGTGGCAAAAAATTTCAATCACAAAAGGCAAGTTAACAGCACACAGACAAGCATCGAAAGACAAAGGTGAAGAACAATACATCAGGCTGGAAATGAGAAATGGCCTATCTGTGAGTAAAGATCGAGAGAAGGAGAGAGAGGAAGTGCATAGCGAGTGCTGACTCAGAATAGGAGAAAACATGGAAACCACACATGCGCAAAAGGATAGTGAGCAGATAAAGGCAAGAACTACTAGTGACAGGAGGTTAGGAAGACAACCCAATCGTCTAGGCAACAGCCAAACCAAAGTTGAGATAAAAATGAGGGCAGGTAAACAAATGTGGCAAATAAAAAGAAAGGCAAACAGCCAAGGCAACCATAACTTTATACAGACCTACAAAAAATCTTGATGAAAGATGTGAAAAAGCTGACAACACGCACGGGGACCTCGGAGCAAAATGAGAGAGATGAGAGGAGGTGGAAGGTAGGAAGAAAAAGTCAACCACGGAAAACCTCGACTTCGAAAGAAAGGGAATATGAGCAAGTGGCGCTGCAGTGTCTCAAAAAGGTGCGAACGCCGCCGGAAAGATTGTTTTTAACAGACCGGTAGAAAAATAGAAAGGTTTCGTAAGGGAAGGAATGAAGCGAAGGGACCACAACCGCACCCAAATGGCTGATAAATGCGGAATTGGATAAGCAATCGTGGTTTCAAATGTGGAGAATGGATCATGCTAATAGAAAAGTTACGTACGAGGTCAAAATACCACCCTTACGAAGGTCACGATAAGCATGTGGCATGCCTTGAACCTCGAACGAGAGACCGGTAAATACTACACGAAGTGGTAACAGTCTAAACACAACAATGTAAACACGTCAAGGTACGTATGGCTAGAAATGAGTACACGCACAATTTATGCAAGCTCGGTTCATTCGTGACTTAGTCCAAGTTGACAGGATGAATAAATTAGTGGACTAGCAGTATGAAATATAGGACTGTCGATGGTGCGTTCGACAATGACAACGACATCCGCAGCTCTAAAAGTCGAATCCACCCGGACGGTTGATCAGTTGACCGCCAGCGTTCAGATTATCCGGAGCTGGGTTGAACTCGAAGGTAGCCTGTTCGGTGTTCAACGGAACAGTATCTTGGGACTGATCATCACCGGCAATTCCTGCGGTAGTACTTGTGTCATCGTTCATCTGGAATTGACAGAAGAGAGTGATGAAAGCTGAACTCCAAATTAAGTCAATGTAGAAGCAGAATAGCAACAACAGATTTTCAAATAGTGGACCAAGACTGAGCTCATCGAACTGACTGTGTAAATGTCGTACCCACTTGTAGCACACAATTGTTATTTAAAACGAGTTGATGAGTTGTTCAAACAAGTTACCCAACTACGATCTATCGGAAAATCATCTGAACATGATTACTGATAGCTCAATAGATCACTTCACCTGTAACGTCCAATTTAAAAGGGTGTCACAATCCGACATACCTAAAGTGATCCAGATCAGATTCGGATGGTCTAACCGCATCTGAACTAAGTGACTCCGAGGCAAAAAGCAATACAAACCGGAGTGTAGTCGCTGACACTACCTAGAAATACATACATTTACTGAATATACAACGATTTCAGAGAAAAAGGACCATACCCACACAGAGTGGGTATGTGGCTAAGTGCAAAGTCCCCAAGTTAGGGGTTACACTGAAAACTGCGTCTACCATAATAAGATAAAAACCGCTTATTGATGGCAAACTGTAACCGCCCCTGTAATCTTATTTGCACCGTTTGATGACAATAGTTTCGCTGGTCGTTTAGCTGTTACAATTAACCAAAGCGCTCCGTTTGCATCGACGTCTTATCTCTCGCAATCAAAGTAGTTAATTGAGCAGTGTGGAAACCCTACTTGTAACAGCCATGATGTTGTAACCCAAAGGATACTTTGCACTGTGCACTGAAGCACGAAACAAACCGTAGGAAAGTGAGCAGATCAAAAAAACAGATTCTCGCGCCCTGCGAGTCTACAGAAACCCTTTGGAATTGGAAAACCGACAATTTTCACATGCGTTCACAGAACAATAACAACACTTCCACCTTCGGGCATCGTATATTATTCACTTTCATTCTGTGTATTATCATGCCTTTTCTCACCAGAACCACTGAATAGCCGGCGGCTGCCTATATAGGTTTCAATATCCAGCTGTCGTTAATTTGAAAGGGTGCATAAACCTGTGAAATATGATTCTCATTAAACAAAAAGTGGAATGTAGACGTTTCACACAATCTGACAATATCAAATCACACGATTACACCGTTGAATTACGTTGTCGAGACAATAGTATTTGGGTCAAATCCAACCAGAGGAAAAAAGAACGGTTGGGAATGGGAAGCACGTAGTGAGGAGAGAAACCTGAAAAGGACAAGCTCGCAAAGCGCAGCGGCGCATTCGAATTACTGCTGTCCAGCAGCGTCACCAACCAAGGACGTTTGTGGTCCATCAAACTTCAAAATACACATCCGACAACAGAAACAAAGCTCATTTTCATGCTCTGTTTTAGCCATAAACTAGACATCACATTGCCATCTCCATTTTAACGCAACACGTGTTGAAAAACGGAGGACTGGCACAAGTACGAGGTCTGAGTCAGCAAAACCTAGGAAGCAAATCCGTTGAATAGTTGGCAGTCTATTTGCCTCCTCATCCATCATGCGCCGCCTTTAAACGGACACTACGCGAACAACTCAAATAGATTTGTCTATTCTCACAACCATAGGGAGCCCGCAGTCTCATTTATTTATGAGACCTAATTGCAAAAAACCTGGACTAGGATGAACTCGAACCTTAGACAGAAATAGCATGCACAGACGCAGCAAACGCTCTACCAGCCTAGCTACGAAACCGGAAGCTCAGAAACAACCAGAAGCCCACAAGTTCCACATTTAAACCTAGTTACCCACCAAACTATGTCACATGGAATCTACCAAATAATCCAGAAGATTGACTGCTCCAGCAGGATAACTAGATCAGTTCACGCCGGAATTCATCAACACCACCAATCAGCATTGGAATTGTATTACTGACAAGTAGTTTGACAAATTTGAAAATTTGGTTCGGTGAGCAACTAGGTTCAAATAACATTGCTGATCTCCCGGCGTGGTTCCCTAGCTCGGTTGGTAGGGCATTTGCAGCGTCTAGGCCTGTTTCTGTTGCTGGTTCGAATCTGGCTGAAACTTAGATTTTTTGCAATTGGGTCTCTTCTAAATTATCAGATCTGCCAAATTACCTATCAATTATTTATAACGGCTATGAGCTTGGCCGTAAGAAGTCAGACACTCACCGCAACAGTGGTACTTAATGTCCTAGAAAGAAATTGCTAAAAGGAAGAAAAATGGAGGAAATAAAGTTGAACAGGATTAGAAGTGTGGATGAAAGCACGTAAGTGATAACGGAACGCTGTCATTTCGGACAGCACTCACAACTAGCGATTTGAATGATTATGAAATTCCCAAACGGATAGGTGGGACCTATTCCCGATGATAAGATGTGTTAAGTTTAACACAGAAATTCAAGATTACACCGGCTTCAGAATTAACAATCCGCAAATGCTGTCCGTACTTCAGTCAGGCGAAATTTGAAACGGCCAAGCGTAAATAGCAATACATCAGTGAGTCACACCGACGTCATAACATCACGAAGTGCAGAGCAGATCCCAGCAAGGAAAAAAGGGAAAGGATGAGACCGAATACCAAAGATCCCTTACCCAAATTCAACTATTCAACATAAAGGTGTCTACGCCTTACAAGCAAACAGCTGAGCTATTAGTGAGAATAAGGTAACATCAGGAAGGCAGTTTATTCGTGACCATCACTGTCATGAGTCAGTAACTGCAACTGTGCCACAGACAAAACGATCAAACAACGCCTACGCAATCAATCTACGTTAGTCGTTATCATTCCTAGGGAACCCAGTCACCGCCCATCTGAGTCACGACAGGCTCTTCCGTTCCATACATTGATTAACCCTTGACGGCTGCACCTTGCTACGTCACGCACATGTAACACGAGATGACCACATGAAGTGACAAACGTGCCACTATAAAAGAAAAAAAGTCAGTGTAAACTGAAGAAAAAGAGGTACAAGGGGAAGAAGAAAATAGGCGGATTGGCAACACGACTTCCAGAGGTATCCGAACTACTCACTAAGTGGGAATAGCCACGTAGTCTTGTTAATCTTGCAACAGAATATTGTACCTAGTAGGTGCAAAGGCCATACCAGACTGAACCCTATAATCTGCCTTAGAGGTTATGGGCTTCCTGTGAATCCCCACACATTAGTGTTATCGTCTACATATTGTACAGCTCGAAGTCGAATGCCTGGAAGCAGTTCACGCTATCACATTAGGAATCTGTTGAGATACACTACGATCTCGCCTGTTATGAAGCTGGGAAAAAAAGAAAGAGGCTGGATAGCTTTTTCGCACCGCATTGAAGATGCTAAATGTCGGCAATTACGTCGTCATTAGCTTTAACCCGGCCAGAAGACAGAGTTAGGGGACTTATGCAGATAAGTTGGCAGTAATGTAGAGATCCTTACCATCTATCTGCCTTCCCCAAACACGGTCCCAAGATCACAACCTTGTGATACAACTTCAATCTCGTTAAGCCTCTTCACCATACGGATACAATGTACGCTTGTCGTGAGATGAGGTCAAGCTAACAAAGCCTGTGAGATGAAGTCAACATGCCCAGGAGTTGATAGAGGGAGCCATTCACGAAAGCAGGTCGAAGAATTTGACCGAGGTTGCAAGGTGTTCACACCACACGCCGTTGTTTCGGAGACACTGTCAGAAATGGACACTATGCGAACACCATCCGCGAGTACCAAGTTTCGCAGATACACAATAGGATCGATCTTACAGCGGCACTATGAACTAGACATGTAGCAGAAAGATAGCGATCAAGCGGACGACGCAGATAGTGTAAATTTACAAACGCCAGCCGAGCATTATCTACGTCCGGTCAGCACCTGTTCATCTCGCATCTTAAGTCAGCCCGCTGAGGCGTTAGCAAAAAGTGCTGTGTGGCAGATGTATAGCTGGCATCCTTCGTATGTGGTCCAACTATCCAAATCTGTGTAAACTTAGAGATAGAAGAGAAAAACTCATTTGGCATTCGTCACTCAACATGCGCTCCCTAACTTCAGTTGTTTACCAGCAGATGACAACAGATGCGAACGATCGGACACAGATATTGGCAGATAAATATCTGAAGACGGTCTACGTACTCCGCTAGGAATAACCAAACTTTGCAACCGCAAAATAACAAGGCTCTTCAGTCGCCTTGTACACACGATCCTTCAGCTTCAGAGAAACGACCTTCGGCCGTCAGAGACGCATTGGATAAGTTAACATCACTCTAGACTTGGAGATACAAACTACTACCTTATTTCTCATATTTCCGCCGCTGCCTGTGCAACTTCCTAAGCACACAAGCTGCTCAACGATAACCTCCGCAACTGCACTATCTAGCATTAAATTCATGCAACCAGAGCAGTCTTGCAAAAGCACTTTCGGGATACACAACGCATTCACATTTGACAGAGCACAGGATAACATCTCACATTGCCAGTACTGTTTGAAGTGTCAGTCGGGATAGTCAAAATCAGTCAGTCGTCAACTAGGCAGAAGGTCCAAACCGGCAGTCTGTGGGTGTCGCAGATAGACTTCCATTAGTTCGCCTGAAAAAACTGCACAAAAACGGTGAGGGTGGACAGTATCGACATGCATTGCTCTTGGTGTTGAAATGATTACAGCTCACGGTAGACCTTAACCTGGGCTGAAATATAGGAGCAAACCACCGACAATATGTTCACACGCTCATTCGGCACATCCTCGCCTTTTATCGATACTGAAAGCGTACCTCGCCTGTATATTCGAGCGGAACCACGACTGTTGACTGGCGACACGTCTAGCACTGCTCTAGAATTTTGAGAAGAGTTGGCTAATAGATCCCCGTCAAGGACGAAACTTCACCTGATCTTCGCGGTGTGCCTCCTGGGCAATTATGAGTCGACCCAATATATTTGATCTCAGAACCCTCTGGCTTTCGCAAGTCTTCGGTTTCCTTTCTTGAATAAGGGAGCCAGCATGAAGTGACCCCGGTACAAAAGGATTATCCTACACTAGTCGCCGACACTAGTTGAATGTTTCGAGTCAAAATCTCTGCACAACCCTTTTTGAAAGTTTGCAGCGAGAGGTTATCTGCAACAACAGTTCTATTAGGGTTGAATGTCGAGAGGCAATAGCAGACCTTGACTTTGATAAATGATTCTAAGCCCACAGGCAAGATACCACATTGCAGGTGCGTGGCAGTAATACGGTAGCAGCAGAAAGTTAGCAAAGTTGGTCCACAAAGTGCTCCACTCAATGGTCTAGCATACATGTACACCATCTGCTTTGCTGGCAGTTCTGCTGACGAACGGACGCCCAAGGCCAGTGGTGCGGATAAGATTGAAGAATCTGATAGCACTTCCTAAAGCACAAGTTTCTACTTCAATAACGTTTACAAACAGCCAAGCCTCGTGATCACCGGTCAGTTGCGCATGTCCCTTCCTAACGCGTTCATGAAATGTCATGAATAATACTCAGTCTGACATTGGGTAGCCTTAAGGAATTTTCTGCGATCCAACGTCTAGTTAGCCTTTGCACTACTGTGCCATATGAACCCACTGAATGGATGGCGTGCGCGATTCAGGTTATGCAGCTGTTAGGAGCTCCGAAGTTAGAACTACTGAACCCCCATTCTGGGCAAGTTGGGTTTATATGCCTTGACGACGAACCGATCACATTGAGCACAATTTGCGCAGTTGACGGTGAGGAATAATGTGCCAGAATACGCCGTAAAAGTTAAAAACCATCCGACTCACCCCATCGCTAAAGTATCGATCAATTATATCGTATGCTAAGCGATAGATATCCATATTTTGGTGTTCTTGCAAGGCCTCAATACGATCCAGTCCACCACACTCCTCAATCATGGCCGTCACCTGGTCCCGATTATCTCCAGCAGCACTGAGGATGTTTGACAGACCGTCAAGTACAACCTGTACAACTTGGGTATCCCGCGCTCCAAGCATTCGACAAAGTGGAGGAATCACGTTCTGGTCTATCACGTACCGCACCTGAAAAATCAAAACAAACGGGGCATGTATACATAGTAAAGAAGAAAGTAAACAGCATTAAATCGGAGCAGTTAACTATTTTGAAATAAAAACAGGTGATGTGTCCGAACTCTAGGTAAGTCGTGGCTGCTTGATGGATACAAATCACGGGGCGACGAGCCGTCGATGACCTCACAGAAACCGGTTATATTCTATTTTCATGTTTAATGACAGTCCAATAGACTTCTCAGGCTGCAGGGATAAATAAACTTCTGATCAACGATCGACGGTTAATCGCACTCAATAAAACGATTACCGACGTCAAAATCAAATTTGAAAGCAGTAAACTAAAACCTTAAACGAAAATGACAACTTGTGAACGTCTACCTAGGAGCGTGTATTACTGAATGAAAACACAGTTCAGTTAGAGTCAGCTAACGTCAAGCATTTGTAACCATACGTGTCAGCGAGCAGGAACTGTCTGGTAGACCAAAGTGAGACAATACAAACGGCTGAAGCAGCTTTGAATCCAACCCGCGTTAGCGGTCAACACTGCTACGAACCAGCCGTCGTCACTTCATGGGAACGCAGTGGTATGATCTCCGTAGATAAGAATGCACAGCACCTAAGGCAGTCATGCATCGATTTCTCATTGAATGAGGATAAACGGGACATGTCAAGCACTAAGTTGCTTGAAAAATAAATTTATATTGAAGTGGCAATGATACAAGTGTAAAAACAAAGGTATCAGCTCACAGAAAGTTAACTAAACTAATCGCAGATTCCAGCACAGGTTACTGCTACTGCACTCATTCAGAGTTATTTGGTCTGATAGCACCAGCCCACGTGATCTCAAGTATAACACAGCATCAAGCACCTTGTGTGTTAAAACTAATAACAACTGTAATTAAAAACTAAATGGGACACCTGATCCTAGTGTTCGCGATTTTGTTTTGCCTCACTATGCCTACATACACCAACAGCCGTGATCATGACTGGACGTCACTGTGGTTCAAACCGCTGGTCAATGTAACAGTAACAAAACATTTCGACAAAAGAAAGGGGAATCCGAAACAAGATAAAGGAAGACAAGTCAGAACAACCCGCAATAAGGTGGATGCAGACATATTATTGATCTTGGAATGCTGCCACGATAAACTGAGCGTTCATGAAGTCCTAGACCTGCTGACTTTATACGAATGAACAGTCAAGGAACTCGTAATGAGTGACGGTGTCGTTCCCTGATCGTCTCGTGGTTCTATCCAAGAGTTGATCTCGGTTAACGTCTGGTAAGATAAACGCTTGGTCAGTTTATGGAGTGCACGACTCAGCCGTAGCAGAATGAACTACAACTTAAATATCGCTTAGCAGGTTTAATGAGATCGGAGATTTCGACCTGTCTAGGGAGTCCTAATCGCGGGGTTATCGAGTTAACAGACAGTACCTGTTTCCTGTCGAGACGATCGGGCAACGTGATCACTACTCACAAGCGAAAGTGGTTGAGCGCTCACATATGATAATTCAGTCGTGCCTAACGTGAGGTCAATGGCGCAGTGGTAAACACGGTTGCCTCATGAACAGCGCAGCCGGAGTTCTATTCCCGGCAGCGGC
>JTDE01003423.1:0-38432 GCA_014338405.1 Paragonimus skrjabini miyazakii | reverse complement strand
AATGAGAGCGAACCTCGAGTCTAGTGCTTCTTTTCGAAAGGGGCCGACTGGTAAGTCTATGGGAATGCGACAGCTGCTATTAACTGTGGGTGATGTTCAACTTGAAATACAACCTAACTGACTGATCACATTGATCCAATTTTCGGAAGCAAACACTGACTAGCGGTTGCGTTACCCACGATTCAGGCTAACAGATGGATAGAACTAAAGTCAAACTCAACAAATCTGTCCACATCCTTGTTAAGGACGGACTTTTTTTGAACGACAATCTAACACCTTTATGATGTCAGATGGTCAATGTCGCTAGATGGGTTATAACGTGCGTCAACTATGGCAATCAGCGTTTTAGTACTCACTACCACAAAACTACTGGCGGCTCCGCGCAATTGCCATACGTAACGATACATTCCTGTGAAAATCCTACAAAATGGGTACGAAACGAACCCTTGGCCAGCTTATTTACAGGAAAAAAGAGTAAACTTAATTAGCAGACCATATGCAGTTTTATCATCAAACAATGAAACGGAAATGGATAGATAGATTCGGCCCATAAAAAAACGAATAGGTATCGTGTGCGCATTGGCAGACGACCTCTCACACGCGTGGAAGAGCTATTATTTGTCACAAGCTATGCCTACTGACGCTCCAATGTAGTCTAAAGCTTAATTGGTAAAACAAGTGAACTTGAACCTCACACATGTTTAAAACTTGGGGGCAAAATAGAGTGATACCAATGGCTGAATAATGCCATCGTCGGAAGGACGATAACTTTTGATATTTTCCGGTTGTTTATGTCGCGGAAGGGTTTTAACATGAGGAACCCCACTCCAGGCCTGAGACCCAAAAATCTAACCTGTGAGACGACATGATACATGGTTTTACTGAAGGACTGTACCAGGAGCCACTGACGTAACAGCTGGACTCACCTGACAGTGAGGGACTTGCCAGGCCCGAGGACAGTGAATAAGACATTAGTCAGATTAGTCGGACATTTGTCTGATTCTGATCATCACTGTACAATGGTTGTATTCGAAGCCACATCAGGCCTCCAGATTACATCCGGCTTTTTCCGTTCTTACTGGATAATACGACGGGGGTCACGGTCAACCATAAGAGACCCGGTCAAGGAGCCTTGTTACGCTTCGCTAACCTACATCGAAGTCTATACGACAATCACAGAGGCATCAGCCTAGTGTCTGTTACGTACAAGTTACTCACTGGTCTCAATGTACGTCGACTCACTACGCCCAGAGAAAATCAGATACGCGAAGGACAGGCAGGGTTCAAGTCCGGTCGATGTTGCGTTGACTACACTTTTACTTTGTGAACGGTCTCTTGTTTCTTGTAGACAGCCGACTGTCGTGATCTTTTTAGACCTAAAGGTTGATTTCGATTCGGTTGCTCGTAACGATCTCTGCAACTGCCTTTTCGCAACAGAGTTCCAAGGGAATAAGTGAATCTGTTGAGACCACTGTACATCCACTCTGCAAGCTGCGTGAGAGTTTATGGGCAACCGGTGCAGGGAGATAAAAACGCTCTGGGGAACAGGGCTTCCTCATTCTTGTGTCGTATTCTGACTGGGCCGCTCCAATCGTCGTGATTTCCGTCTGTGCCGATTTCTCAACTGGGTCCAAGTGTGCCTTGGAATCGAATTGCCATCCACTTCCGGTACCAGGCTATCCGTACACAACTCGTAATGGCGGGACTTGTGTTCGCCATATTGCATCTTGCTGACGCCTACCCACAAATCGACGTCATACCCGAGTCCCGTGAATAAGTTACTAACAACACTTACCGCGGGTTATTTCAATGTGCCAAACTGCCGTTTGGTATCAAGACAGCTCCTATGACTTTCCAGCAGGCGATGGACACACTTCTCATTGGTCTTTCCGAGACAGCTGCGTACCTGGACAACACCTTCATTGTCGGACGCACCCTGGATGGATTGCACCATCAAATTCATGCTGTCCTGAAGAGCATCCAGGAATACGAATTTCGTTGGCGACCGGAAAGATGCTAATTTCTTCCTCAAACATTCTATTGTTGTAAGGCGGCAAACAGCATTTAATGGTGACCCCATGCAAAAACCACTTGGTCAATTCATTTGGTTACACCGATAAAGGTCAAGAAGGAGCTGTTAGCATACAACTGAAAATAGCTAGCTCACAAGGGCAGCCGACGATTCAGTGGAAATGACGACTGTCTACCATGCGGTGACAAACAGAGCTACGCAGACAGCGAGTGGTCCATTGGGTAGCTACACAGTATAACACGCCCATATGTGACTACATGTTCACAGCACTTTCACTTTGTGGTAAGTATAGTGAAAACGTTAACAGGTGAACATACGATTGTCAGCAGAATTCTTGCGAAGAAAATGACAGTTAAGGTTTTTGTATTAAACTGGACGTACCCACTTTCTTGCTGGCGCTAATTTTCGTCAAACAGGAGGCGATCGATAGCACGTTTTAGCACTTATTGATGAGTAGCACAGACATGAAAAACAGCGAAACTGAAGCGAGTTCTGTGGGCCACGGCTAATACAAACACTAACCTTTCCCACGATTTTTTTAATGGTATCAAAAGTGTGTGATTTAACGTTACACCAATTACTTTATCTTCATCTCATAAACGCAAGGAAGTTGGTAGTACTATGGTCGCCTGTTCCGAAATGGTCGCAGTAAGCCAACTTGTTAGGAGACAATTATGACTCACCAACTTTTTGTGATGCCTAAACCTTGCAAACTGGTTTAATTTTGTCGTGAAAAGTACAGCCCATGTTTATCCAATAAGGTTTTCATACACCCTGCGATATCCATGAAACATTACACCTACTCTAACTTGAGTCAATTTCCTGTCAACGGATTTAGGCAGAATACCGCTGGATATTAGGATGATATGATCGACACAAGTCCTGATCTCTTCTGCTAACCTGATGTAGTGGTCAGGATGCGTTGATCCGGAGAGCTAGGCTGACCAGAGCGTCGACTTTTTCAGGTGAAAGTATGCCAGACAAGATGAAGGGGAGAAATTCAGCAGCTATATCCAGGATTTTGTCGCATTCGTGACTGTGCATGAGTGCCTAGGTAGCAATACACGATTCTACGACTATAAAGATGTTTCTACGGCATCAGCAACGCATCCATAAAGTTGATTCCCCTTCTTCGGGCTTTTTTGCTGTTTTTCCAAACACATTTGTTCACCGGCCACTTCGTGGACTGTTGTCAGGTGTAACGGCAGCACGAGCCACAGTACCGCAGGTGCAGCTCAAGGTTGACAACGACGAAGAAGCACACGGTTATGATGCCTTTAACCACGTTACCTATGATCCCTTGGAAGAAAAAGGGCATCCAATTCAAATAAAAAGGTGTGCAGTTGCATTAACATGGCGTCATGAGTAGAAACGTCCAGTGAACAGACTGTTTGGGTTTTTAACAAAATCCAAAGGGTGTAAATGTTTACCCTGATTACGCGGTCATGTTTACAGTTTACTGATAATTGCCACATTCCTTCACCTACCCATCATCTCCGATAATCAGGACAACTCTATTAAAATCTGTACTAACAAAGTCCTAATAGCAGTCGACGAACATACATGTATGCATGTACCACATGTATGCAAACTAAGAAGGCAAAAATAAACTCCTAGTGGTGAGTAAGATGTGCTCAAACGACTGATTTTCGTATACCCTTATTGCAACTTTTTGCTTTTAAGCCACAAAACATTTGCTATCGCACGATCGCACGCAAGCCGGGTTTGCCATGCTGTATAAACTGAAGGAACATAAAACAGGCATTGAGGACCGAAATAACGAGCCTTTGATTGAAAAGTGGGGCCATAATTTACAGACTAACTAGTGAATAGGTTGGCTAACTACAGGTTATTTCAAAAGCATGCTAAATGTAGCAATGTCAGCTCCATTTTGTCCTAAGGAATCGTTCCCTTAGTTAGTAACAATTCATCAAGTTAGTTTACGCACATCACATGGCGGTCACTGCCCACTATCACACGTGAACCGAAAAGTTTCAGAGTTAGCATGCCATGCATTTAATTTGAAAATTATCACTAAGTACGAAGCAAGCATGTTTCACAAGGCAAGTGGCATTAATATATCTCCCAACTAATTAAAAGTTTTCAAATGTACGCAACGTCTCAGCGTTTACGAGAACAAAGACACGAAAAGCTCACCTGTTCAACATTTCCGTTGATTGTCAAATTTGAAATGGCCCACGCAGCTTCCTTTTGAGTGAGAAACTCGCTTTCCGACAGATGTTGAATAATCATTGGTACCAAGCCGTGGTCGATCACAGCTTGCACTTGACTCTGATTGCCAGCAGTTATATTAGACAAAAACCACACAGCCTCCTTGTTAATCTTGTCACGAGGATGACTGAGCAAATTTTGAAAGTGGCTCAATGCACCACAATCCAGCACTACCTGTGTCTGTTGGTCAGACCCCGTGACGATGTTGCCCACAGCACGGAGAGCAGCGGTCTGAACTTTGAAACTCGAATGAGATAGCAGAGGAACAAGATGTGGGACAATTTCTGCGTTGATTACCATTTCTATTTGATCATTGCCACCATCCGTCAGATACGAAATCGCCCACACGGTATCGACCAAAATCTGTCAATCAGGCAAAGGGCCCAACGGTCTGGATTAACAAGATTAGACCTTGATAAGATCACAAATCGCTAGTCACCTTAGTTCTGTGGTCAGAAACCCTATTAACCTTATGAGTGAGAGAAGGAACAATCGCCTGAAAAGATGCTTCTGCCTTCTAGTGCGAGATTTGCTGACAAGTTACTGTAAATAAATCAACCGAGTTCAAGAATGGAAAAGAACGTGCTGACTGACATCAGAGAATAGTACAAATTCGGCTTACACGAACTGTGCGTGCTATTTTTGTGAGTATGGTCATCAAGGTGCAATGCGTAGAGATTATGGGAATAGCGCTTTCAAACAGTTTGCAAAGCAGGAGACATTTTTAGGAAGGTCATTTATTAACTATTGCCGCCACGTCTTGTAATTCTAATGTCTTCACCGAACTAATAGTCAACAGAATACACGTGAGTCAGGTATATAGATTTCTGCCCTAATTACTCGACAATAAATGCGGCGTGTCGGGTCGTCGCAGGACACAGGAACAATGATGTCTACATTTCTGAACAGTACTACTCTCGAGCACAGCTCCGCTGCCGTACAGTGCGAGAACAGTCAATACTCACGTGTGAAACTCTGTTACGCCATACTTCTGCGCAGATGCCTCGCTTGGCCATTATTTCTGACGCCAGCATTAACCAGTGGAGGTCTCTTTTATTGGAAGCCGCTCCTCTCGAACAGTTGATTGGTTGCAATCTACATGAAGTCCCAGACTTCACTGGAGCATCGATCTCAAACTATGTATCCATCACAACCAAATCGATAACCATTCAAATTTGGAAAAACAGACTGTACAAACTGGAACACGAAGAATGCCAGGGGATCACATCAATGAGTCATCGAAATATTCAATGGGAACAAATTCTCGTTACTTTGAACGAGTAGTTTAAAAGGAGAACGGTTGTAGACCAACCATCTTGAGGCACATCCTCTTTCCAAGTCTACAGTAGATCAGACAGAGCACACGTACATACAGTACATTAGATACCATTTTAAACAACAAACACCACGGTTGAAGGTTGTGGTGGCCCGTATCAATGTTGTCGCATTTCTTCCAGCGTGACAGACGGGCTGTCTGCATTGAATGTGTCATTAGGTCCGAAAGGCTATGACAACTTTGCCTGAGTGGACAAAGTCACTGGTTGTGAAAGATCGCTTTATGAAATTCGCCCACAGGCACCAGCATACACTAAGTGATAGTAAAAACACCATCTGCGCGCGAAAGTCTAACCGTCAATGCTACGAGGTTTCAAAAGGTCTGGAATCGAACACATTGATTCAAATTCCTAAGAGACTTACCGTCTCCAAAATGACGCCAAATCGCAAGAACGAATGGCTAACGTTTGCTTACTACCTTTATTCGTCCTTACGGTTTCCAAGGAAAGTCCCGACAGACAGCATAAAACGTTTCCCTTACCAGACTACCGGAAATCCTTTTGGAGTACTGAAATATGAGCTGGACAGTGCAGCTGTCATAACAATTGACTACAGGACAGCCCTAGCAGAGATAGATGCTTGAAATACTGGGCCAAAATGATAGGCTGGCATCCTTCCTTTTCAGAAACGTATCTCCAACCAAACACCGCCAACATGTAGTGAAGAAATAGGCTTACGCAATGGTTGAAGTGGTCCAAAGATCATTTTGAACTCAATACACATCTTTAATCACTATGACTCAACAACCTGTCATTTTTACGTGCGATGGCCAACAGAAAGTGAAACCCAAGAACGACAAAGTTCAGCGTTGGCGTTTAGAACTCTCCAACCACCAATATATTATCCATTGTTCAGAGAGAAATAATCAAACAGCCGATATCCTTTTTCGAAATGACTACACTGTTGTCGCGGGTCACGCACTTCCTGCGTTCAAAAAGCTTGTCCAGTTTCCAAAAAGTATGGTGACCACCAAAAGCACACGTCCTGAACTGAAACCCATGCTTATTAAACGAAAGACTTACGAAAATCAAACAATCCTCTGAGAGGCTCTATGTAAACCCGAAGACTGCTGCCGTCAATTTCTCGTAACGAATATTCGTTAACTGCCACCGACGAATACTTGCGCTTTCCATTTGCTTTCCCGTGTCAAAACAGAATTGCTGTCACGGTTGTAAACTATTTTGCTAACTGACTACATTTTCTGGCCTGTCACAATACGTCCATCCTGACTGTGGCCCATCTTCCGTACCCAGTGAACTTGAGAACTTTCTCCCCCAGCAACGACATAACACACGGCCGAACTACAGCCTAAAATCCAGGTACAACCCAACCCAAGTAAAACGCTAGAATTTTACTTTAGAAAATGATCGCAATACCACTTAAACCTAAAGGTTTACAGCCAGTGGAGGCATGTCCATCACGGTGCATTGCATTTGAGAAAACCGTCACACAGTACGGCAACTAACGCTGCATCCCATATAAGGCCGTCCACAACTAGCACCTCTTTACCCGGCACGGCTCTCGAAAGAGTTAAGGTTTGGAACTCGAACTATGATCCTTTAGTGGAAGAGGTCGAATTAGTTGAGTACAACCCAGAGTACACGTTCACAGGTTTCTCAAACAAAAAGAAGGAAACAGTGTCTGTCCGTCGTTCACCTATGGTTGGCGAAAGCGGCAATCATGCAACTAGAACCTAGAGGCGTGACGTTGCTTTCCAACAGATTGGATAAAGTAGTGTCTGGAAACATTAGAGCCGGAACGTCAACAATCTTAGGTATCAGAGCATGAACCCGGCGTAAATCATTTGGATGACCAGTCAGAATGCAACGTGAGCATACACAGTCCTGGAAAACATCGAGGCAGCAAAACAGAACTCATATGCACAACTTAAGGAATAGCAGCCTGAATGTTTTGTGATAAAACATTCGTACCATTTCTGTTAAAAGGTACCTTAAACTGATCGTTTATCTACGGTGATGTCAGACGACTCAATATGCTACATCCAACCACTACGCAGACATCTGTACACATTGACTTTATATAACTCACGACGTCTAAACGTTTTCCTCAAGCTCATATTTTACACACTTTCTTTAACGATAACTACCGTACATGTCGGTTTTGTAGTAGCGGGGAAAGAAGCTGACCTGTTTGATATCGTTTCCCTCCCAACGTTATTTGTTAATTTTACCAATATGTATCAAAATCAGTAAAGCCTACCCAACGGGTCTTCGTCTTCTCGATTTCGGCAGTATCCGTTGCGTGGTCAGCTTTCGCACATCACCATATGTGCTTTTTTAACCGAATCACACTTTCAAACCACTTGGCCACCTGCAACCACAGCTAAATTAAAATCGACTTAGTTTGAAACAGGCTTAGAATGTAATGACTCGCATCATAAAATGCACCGTCCTGCATCTTAGGACATTGAATGTAACTTAAAATGCACCATCCCTTGAAAAGAAGGCGAACGTCAGTTCGCATCCGCTAAGGCGTATTCACTGTCGACCAGATGATTCTATCGCCGGCTCGGGTCGACTATCTAGAAGTCACTCGATCAGTGGACGACGGCTCGTTACAACATAGAAATGCTACTAACCTAGGACTGCAAGAAAATACTACCGTGTGATACTAAATAACCGAATAAGGTGATGTCTCACAAAGTGGGCAATATGGTCTCTCAGGAAGTGATTATGGGGCTTCTGTGCAAGTGATGCTAATGAGACACATTGTGCACATCTGTATGTCCGTGGAACCTGAAGGCAATCTGAAGATCCGCAGTCCGATCCCGGATACTCACATGAAGGTAACAGGAACAGCAAAGAAACAATTAACTTTTACAGAAGACTGACAATCAACAAACCTTCAGGTGCAAAAAAGAAATATTTGTTAAATGAGAACTGTGAGAGCCACACACAATTATGTCGAGATACCTTTTCACTTTTTCCACATCACCGTTAGTGTGGCGAAGCATCAGTCCAGTCGCCCACAAACATCGGGGCAAACTCCAAGTGGCTGAACGTGGAAACATGAGACTACACCGAAGTGGTTATCAGTCCTATGCTGGTGCACATTAAACTGAAAAATATTACAAAACGTGCCTAACCGCTATTGTTATGATGCAAAAGCAGGCATAGTGAGGTAGCGATGACAGGAAGCTCAGGATAAGTGGACGGTGGAAAAACTGAGTATATATTCCATAAGAAAAATAAATACCCAAAGTGAAAAACTCACACTATCGTCCGTGTGTTTAATCAAATATAGAAGAGCAGGTAGCAACTCTTTGATTGCAGCGGCCGGAGGTGGCGGGTCCTTATTGCGACACAAATTTACCATAACCCATGTTACGTTACGAAGAAAATTCAGTGGAATGCTTGGTGTAAGCAATTTTAGAAGTGGTTTGATGACACCAAGTTCGATTACGTAATCACGCAGAGTAGGACCATCGCCGATTATATTCCCCAGGGCCCACACGGCCTGCTCACACACATTAGGATGGGGAGAAGATAGCAACTTCAGAAACAATGGTACCGCGCCAGAGTGGACCACCGCGATAGTTTGAGCAGAGGTCCCTGATGCAATGTTCGTTAGTGCCCAGGCAGCCTCAAATTGTAGGTTGGGGCTATAAAGTGGACAACAATAAAAGATCACTAAGCAGACAGTCGTTAAACATGAAGTTAAGAAAACCGACTTAACAACGTGCTTGTCATATGACGCACAAAGTAACTTACTGACTGGATACTGTTAGACTGCACAAACGTAGACAGTAGCAGTTGAGGTAATTCGACACGAACTCGTGAACGCGGGTTACTAAACTGGTATCGTTACATACATATATGTACAAAAAATAACATGCACAAACAGAAATACCGGGAAAGAATGGTCAAGACAGCGGTCGCGCAGCGATGACGACGCACCCTGATTAACAGTTCATCTGCACGCAGTAAACTATAAGCGACATTTTGGACAAGTCCATTACAGTATGCGGCCTGGTGTACACTTGACAGTTGCGCCCCTGCGGAGCTCAGCACATGTATCCTGGATCACGAGATATTCTGCCCCGGAGGTGACCCCGAAACGTACTGTCAACACTTGACTTTTTCGCAACGTCCGGTGAGCACCTGTTCATCTCGCATCTTAAGTCAGCCCGCTGAGGCGTTAGCAAAAAGTGCTGTGTGGCAGATGTATAGCTGGCATCCTTCGTATGTGGTCCAACTATCCAAATCTGTGTAAACTTAGAGATAGAAGAGAAAAACTCATTTGGCATTCGTCACTCAACATGCGCTCCCTAACTTCAGTTGTTTACCAGCAGATGACAACAGATGCGAACGATCGGACACAGATATTGGCAGATAAATATCTGAAGACGGTCTACGTACTCCGCTAGGAATAACCAAACTTTGCAACCGCAAAATAACAAGGCTCTTCAGTCGCCTTGTACACACGATCCTTCAGCTTCAGAGAAACGACCTTCGGCCGTCAGAGACGCATTGGATAAGTTAACATCACTCTAGACTTGGAGATACAAACTACTACCTTATTTCTCATATTTCCGCCGCTGCCTGTGCAACTTCCTAAGCACACAAGCTGCTCAACGATAACCTCCGCAACTGCACTATCTAGCATTAAATTCATGCAACCAGAGCAGTCTTGCAAAAGCACTTTCGGGATACACAACGCATTCACATTTGACAGAGCACAGGATAGCATCTCACATTGCCAGTACTGTTTGAAGTGTCAGTCGGGATAGTCAAAATCAGTCAGTCGTCAACTAGGCAGAAGGTCCAAACCGGCAGTCTGTGGGTGTCGCAGATAGACTTCCATTAGTTCGCCTGAAAAAACTGCACAAAAACGGTGAAGGTGGACAGTATCGACATGCATTGCTCTTGGTGTTGAAATGATTACAGCTCACGGTAGACCTTAACCTGGGCTGAAATATAGGAGCAAACCACCGACAATATGTTCACACGCTCATTCGGCACATCCTCGCCTTTTATCGATACTGAAAGCGTACCTCGCCTGTATATTCGAGCGGAACCACGACTGTTGACTGGCGACACGTCTAGCACTGCTCTATAATTTTGAGAAGAGTTGGCCAATAGATCCCCGTCAAGGACGAAACTTCACCTGATCTTCGCGGTGTGCCTCCTGGGCAATGGTGAGTCGGCCCAGTGTGAATGATTTCAGTGCACTGGTTGTGATGAGGGCCATGTTATGATTCTCAAGAGGAGACTAACAAAACGCGAGAAGGCATTTGAGCTACGCATGCCCATGTGCGCGTTTGCTCCAAATCGACGACGAAGAATTCATAAGAATGCTAACGATAAATTGAATTAGAAGTAGGCCTCGAATCCAAACGCCGTATATTTTCAACCATGCATATTGCAGACTTAAATTCCAATACTTTTCTCCGGATCGAGGCAGAGGTTCTAGAGGTGTCGAAGCCTTTCTGAACCTTTAAAAATCTGTAAGCCTTAAAAGAATACGCCTTTTAATCGTCCAAAGGAGGTTAGGACGAAGGTATACTCGGTTGCTGCTGGAATGTAACTCGAATAATTCATGCCGCTGGTAAACGAAACAAATCAGACGATTTAGTTATTCGCCGAGGTTGGCAGTCAGTTAACGAACGTTTCATTATCAAACGAGATAGTATCAGCGTAGATGTTTAAGGGCTCAGACCCGCAAATACTTACGCACTGAGGATATCACCTCGTTTGATGATGAAACGTTTGCACCTTAAATACCAAGCTTGTCGAAACAACCGAACACCTAAACCATAAAACCAGGCTACCAACACCACCACTAGTCCCAACAGTCAGAAAGTTTATTTTGTTTGTTGAAACCGTGAACCTTGATATCGCAAGGTGAGATTAATCTCATCAATGTCGCAGATAAATAGACTGTTTGTGAACGATCCGGTTCATTGACGCTCCATCGTCGTGAAAACAATCAGGTGCTAGAACAGTGGGAGGTGCCACACTTGAGGAAACGGTTGGCCAAATCACTGCTATAGGCAAACAAAACTACCAAAACCGTGGATGACAAACGCCAGGAGAGAAAGTCACGGTCAGTGATGCACACTAGGATTACACAACAAAACGTAGTCAGCAACGGTAGACGAATGAAGCTATTCGCTCGTGATGATGACGAAGTCATTGCATTCCGTAATATTTCTTGAATACTTCGCGTTAAACAAGAAAAATTAACCGACCGAAGCGCACACCACACATACACAGAAAAAGACCACAAAATCGGACACCCCACTAGAACTTGAAAGGCGAGAAGATCTATGGCTTGTACGGCGAAAGTTGTTAACGTGCCTATGACTGTATCGATATTATCGAAATAGTGTGAAAATACAGAAGACATACAGTGAAAGCCACGTGAGCAAAACACGAGATAATAGCGGCTCATTCCACGTACAGCATGCTACCTGGTCAACTGGAAGGACCAAGTTAGCTAACTTTGAAAACTGTTTTAGTGGGATCACTCGCGACAACCCAAAAAAAATTCCGCGAAATGAGTTACCTACTTAGTACCGTCAAAACCATTCGTTACCTTTCCAATGTAATTGCTACAAAACACTAGCATCAGAGACTGCGGGCATAACTACCGCAATTTCACTCGTTATGCAACAATCTACGTCAACTCCAATATTGTAGGTTGCGTTCCCTAGCATAACTGTCCCCGTAAGTATCAAGAATGGCATCTAATCCCTCCAACGTCTATTTCAGTTCCCAAGATCGACAGGAGTTATCTCATGTACATTCGTCTTCCTTGGAGACTGATGCGCGGTTGTGCTGGGAGATCTCCCATGTTCGTTATCCCAGCGTCTTGACTAACGTTTGTTGACGTCTGCTTGACTGTGCAGTAAGTCAGCTAGCAGTTTTCCCACTAACACTTCCGAATCAAGTTAGTGTGAGGTCGGAAGAATTTTGGGTGATGATCACTGGTCGGACAAACCAGGATTGTGATACTCCCAATGGACCATTTATCAGATTTACCGGCTAGAATAACTGAATATTCCCAAGTTATACATCGGTTCATTGATGCAAGCTTCAAGCATGATTCAAACCGTCTGAACTGTCCGACTGCCTGATCTTAGGTCCATATACCATTTTTGGTAACACCTTGCCCTTGTACTAAAGTTTCCGCAGTGGTGCTTACGAGGACGGGATAACCAGAAAGAAAAACCATCGCAGACCATCAACACAACGTAAAAAGACCGGCGTCACCTTCAAAAAGTGGACCAACTGTCATATTATTTCTACATCATATTGTCCGCTTCCCTATCATACTGATCCCTCCATATATTATCCTAATTTACCTTTCCTGTTCGTTATGCTACAGATCACATGCCTCGTTTTCTGATTGATTAAAGCCTTTCTATCAGGCGTTGTATTCTTTGCGCTCTCGATTACTTCTCGCAAGTCGATTCGTTACACCAACTTGGTACTAAAACAATAACGAAAAAGTCGCCCTTCTCAGATAAACAGCGTCAGATGTCGGTGAGAACACAACCCTTCAGAACGGTACACAGCTTGCGATGGTTGGGTCACGTACTCCGTATGTCATTTGATCGTTTACTGTACCGGGCATTATATGCTGAGGCCACCAACAGTTGGGTCAAACCATGTGGTGGTCAAGCAACAACGTGGTCACAAAATATGAAGACCTTGACTGCTCCATTGAGCAAAGTGGGTAGGTGTCGCCTGCCTGGGTGCGGTCCTCGTGATCACTCAAACCGCTGGTTAGAGACGCTATCCGACATAGCGATGTGCCGCAGTCAATGGCGTACCAGTATTCATACCATTTCTAGTTCTTCCGCTTAGTCTTGTTTTAATAATGTTCAACCTTCTTAGTAGTTTTCTTTCAAGATATTTCACGTCACTGTTGAGGTGAATGGCGGCCCGAGCCACAGTACCTTTTGGTCAGGCTCATGGCTGTTGTGACGATGATGATGCAAAGGGCAGGTCGTTTCGATTATCCATAGCCTTGTAACAAAAGCAGTGTTGTTTGAGGAGAGTCCACAGCCGAACTTAAGACCTCGTCGACCACCATCAGTCACTGAGACAAAGAACTGCTGCAGGATCATCACCGTCATAGACAGTAATACATAGGTGGTTCACACAGAGACTTAACAGCCACACAACCATGAAAGAAAAGCTCCACAAAAAGATGAAAGAAGAGGAAAGGAACTTCACTAGATATAGCCCAAGCCCTATTCAAACATTCAGCACCAAGGTTCCTACAACTTGCAACCAAACAAACAACCAAGCTCAAAGTAAGAGTAAGGCGTCATCAGCATGACAGCTTTATTACGGCTTTCACCGCCCAGCATCATTACGTGCACTCATTTCACAGACAACTCGACCAAATAACATTTACGCCACGAAGCCCGATTAGCCGCCATCTCAACTAACGTCTCTAGTCACTAACCCCGGGAGTCTCGGGGGCCCTGGCCTGGCAGATGAACTTGACCTACAATGGCCAATCCATACGTGAAGGATTTCATTTCTCTACACCAGGCCATCACCTGTCCACCTCGAACCTTACGCCAGTCGGCTGCAGCGTCGGCAAAGAGTGTTTGGTGTGGCAGACGACTAGCTGGTAACGAAGTCTGTGCAAACATAAAGACCGAACAAAAGAATTTGTTTGATAATCAATGTAAAACACCCGCTTCCTAGCCTCTACGTCGCTTACTCGTGAAGATCATCCGATACGAGCGATCGAACGCAAACATCAGTGGTCAAATACCTGGAGACGGTTCACGTCTTCTACCCTGGGTAAGAACCACGGTGCCTTCGAAACTCAAACAGAAAAGGTACAGATTTTCAAGACGAGTCTCGTGGGACTGCGGCAGACCGGCGTCATTTTGAATGGTTACATGCCGAAAACGTCGAGATATTTCATCCCAGACAGGTGTACGTGACTTGGTTGGCACACTCAAGCAGTGACCTTAAGCAGATTCCATAGTTTGGAAAGCACGTCTGCCTACGCCTGGATAGACTCCATCATATAATCTAAACCGCGCTTCAGCGGCCATCTGGTGACCACGGAAGAATGAAATGGACGACAGCCAAACGTCTGGGTTGTGGTTCTATCCCATTTTGAACACATTAATCGTGCTCCGCGCGTTAGTAACCATGAGTAGGCCCCCAGAATCTCTTCCAAGTGGCATATACACATCGGCAGTCTGAGTGTCAACAAATGCGATCCCACAGGCCGGTGCTCACCTTTCTGAGGAAGCTTAGGAATATAACTATGCTCCTTCAAGACAGCGCACATTCTTCTGGCTACGTAAGTGTTCAAGCACAGGACCCAGCATCAAAGCAGGACATAAAGGTAATCGATTACATTTAGATCAAATGCAAAAAACAGCTCTCAGAAAACGGCAACTCACTCCTCACTCATAAGACAAGCAACAAGCTTCGGAAGCATTCCAACTTTAATCAACTCATCGATTGGAGGATTTCGATCACTGGATAATAGCTTTCTAGCCGACTGGACGACCTGTAGTCTAATCGCGGGGTCTTCGTTAGAAGCATTTGCTACGATCGCATCTAAGTTGAGAAGCATGGGTCGATCTCCACCATCAATGTCCGAGTCCGCAGGATCCCCGGCCGCCATACCATCGTTTACACTAGGAATATTTCTTTTCTTTTGCAATGTTTCATCACGCTTAGTTTTGCGCAATTCGAATTGGCCTTCCTGGCGTCGTCTTCGCATTTCCTAGAAAATGTGTGAACGTGTATATACACCACTTACGTCTGCGCTCTTTCCTGCATTCTTAAAAGACATCAGACGGGAAGCTGTATACTCACTCATGATTCCGTCAGTCAAACGACAAAAACGAAACTGAAGAACGCGCGCGCTAAAACAAACCACCAGGGTAATTAGCAAACGTGTTCAAGCATACTGTTACTCACGAACTGTTTGTCGGCTCACGATGATCCACGTTTATTGTAACTGAAAAACACGCAGTCCAGGCTTTTATAAGATATTCGATCTTTTACGAAAAGCGCGGGTAACTTAAATTTAATACGATTTTCGGGGAGACGGTCTCCTTGCACAACTGGGAAAAAATATGTCGACCGATCAAACTCTCTGATTGGCTGATGGATAAACCCGTAGTCAAACTGATTAATACCAGAATACGCTCTCTAATCGGTAGCACATAATTACAAATTTTACGTTTCAGAAGTGCATAAATTCACATTGAAAGAGAGTAAATGAACGCGTCGATTCGTAAAACAATAATTGTAATCGTATATTTGTCTACATATATATCAAGCTCACATACATGAGAATTCAGATTTATACATGTATTATTTGACCTGATAAAATACCATATGCAAAACTTTATAAATATTTGTTGTGTTTATGAAGGTTTTTCTGTATTATTCTGCGCATCTGCAGGAAAGCGTGAGTATAATTTCAAACTGTTGTTGAAACATGAATGCTAAGCTTTTTATTAAAAAAACATGAGGAACGCCTATGATGTGTAGTGGACAAGTGGGTATGGGCTAGACTCTCGTCCACTAACAATTTAAGGCGCCTTTCCTGAGCAGCAATCGAAACGTAGTCCCAACAGGCATCGAACTACAAAAGGCTGTGAGGTTTGGAAACAAACCGTACATTTCCAATAATGTTTGGAAATATGATAGGTAGTTAACTCTAGCCTGGTCTGGGACCAACGGCAGCAACCAAGAGAAGAAGGGAAAGAAGCGCGAGATGGGCCACAGCCCACTCGGCGGCACTCAAAAGCGCGCCAGGTGAAAAGTGCGTGGAACTTTCGAGTGAGTCAAACAACGCTCGGAAAGGTTCGGATTAAACGACCTCGAAGAATAGAATAATAGGTGAGTCGTTAGGAAAAGAGCAAGCATTCGCTGCGTGCAATTAGTTGCACGACTGAAGAAAGTGGCACTAGGTTTATATCAGGCCTCCTATTGCAGGCATATAAAGAATCATGCGTACAGAACAAACAAACAGGAAAACACGGTTGCAGCCGGGATCCTTAGAGAAGCCACACGGCCGCTGGTCGCTACAAAAGCTTCTTCAACGTAGGACAATGCACAAAAACTGGACAAGTAAGTCGTGTTTTATCAGTTATATTGGCCATGCTTTATTATTCGTTGGTACCGCTGTTGTTAGCTTTTCAATGAAACTAAGACGTACGCTGGAATGAAAACGAGGTGACCTGCAGAAATAATGACATTGAAGAACACTCCCAGCTGGAAGGATTACGACACTTATAATAGCAAATGTGTACTTCGCCGGAATTGTGCTTCAAAGCCGAAACAAGTTGAAAACGGCTATTTAGACGCGAAAAGAGATTTTTCAAATTTTTCATGAAATATTAAAATGTATATTACGGGACAAATATATAGATTTCATCGAGTATAATGATTGTGTCACAATGAGAAAAATCAGCTGTACCTAAAACTTGTCCATATTCTCACTTTTGTGATAAAAAATGTGTCGTAATTTTTTCAAAAAAAAAGCATGATGTCGGCTTTCCTAATAGAGTTCACGTTCTGAAAGTGCATTCATCGAACTTTTCGTGGTGGACTACATATCCCTAGCTTGCAGGAACGCTCAATTTCGCGTGGTTTTGGAGATGTAATTGAGTTTGTAATTTTCGACAGCGTTGCGTTTGCATTGCATTGTACACGTAATATCAGAGTAATTCCTAATGAATGCTATGTCACCGTGGTCGTTAGTTGATTGTTTACCTGAATTATATGTTCATCCTGGTTTCCGTATAGCATTTCTGGTGGAAACGTGTCTACGTTATCACCTGATTGCTCCCACCTACGGTATGGTGTAAACATGGGTAACATGTCCCACGCCATCGTTAACAACGTGCGTATTGTTTTGCTTATTGCTTACTGACTATGTTTAAATGTAGCTTGCCATGTGTACGTAAGTCAATGCTCATTTTTCCGAGAGATAATGACCAACTTCGATGCTCGTTAGTTACCCGAAGAAAGCATTCATTCCCACTTCTACCACTTCAGCTACAACCCTTCTATCTTCGTATCATGTACGATTATGATTCCGATGACTGTTGGTCTATGTTTTCGCCGGCTGCAAAACTCACTGACGACTGCCAGTATGTTATCTTATTCTTGGCTGGAACCGAAGGAGATCATTAAAACTTATCCCCAATGGTCTAAATGTACGTTCATTCTGGTTTCTCCCGTGTTCTTCTTATCAACGTTGGTCTTAGCTTAAGTGAATTGGACGGAGCTGCTACTAGTGTGAACGCATATTACATACTTAGGCGTTGCTCATAGATTAAGTGAATTTGACGGAGCAGCTATTTGTGTGAACGTATACTACATACTTAGGCGTTGCCCACAGATTATTTGAACTGGACGGAGCTGCTACTAGTGTGAAGACATACTCCATAATTAGGCTTTGATCGTAATTCAAGGGAACTCGACGGAGCAGCTACTAGTGGGAACGCAAAACATTTAAGATACTTCGTAATCTGCAGCCGGCTCTCGTTAATCGGCTCCGAGACAGCCTTCTTGTTTGAACACTTCGTGACCTAAATCTTGTTCTGAAAAATGCAGAACAGTTACTACGACCGCAGTTATTACTACGGCCCCATCATCGCACATACCCCAACCACCAGGGCTGCAACTTCCTATTCTAAACATGAAGCACAAACACGCTGAAGAACTTACCTTTCTCGGGTGGTGCAGTCACCCGGCACTTAAATGTCATTAACATCATGCTACACTGATGACCATTGGTCTGACAGCCGTGGAGCTCTTGGGATGGCACACCGGAATATTGAAGGGGGCATATGGATGGGTGTGTGCGATGATGTGGCTGTCGTAATAACAGCAGTGTGCTCAACATCCGATGCTATGAATTCCATCGGAAGTTAATTTCTTTCAGCTGTTCTGCATTTTTTAAAACTGGATTTAAGTCACGAGTTGTGCAAACATATATCCGCAGAAATGTGAACCGTGTAGGCGACATTATTCCGTTCGAAGAGATTCCATATTTGGAAATACCTATTTTACGCTAGAGGATGCATTCACTGTCCTGGGAACAGACGAAATACACTTATTATTCCTCATCCGAAGATATGTTCGAGTAAGCCGATTATATTATTCAATTCTTTCGCTTTCAGCCGACTACCATAATAATCACGGAAGAACAGAGAGCCTACAGAGTTTTGGATGAAATAGCTCATTATGAGCACTGGGACGTAAACGTGGGAATAGAATATTGATTTATGTATTTTATAAGAGTGGATAAATCTACAAACATCCTCTGCTTTCTTCCAGCACAGAACGTAGCCTTTGGTTTTCATGTGTTATGGATGTCCTTCCAGATGATTGAAACCGTGTATCAGATGAAGTCTTCATCATCATGTCATTCATCGCATTTGATATCTGCAAGAAAACTGTGCACGCATATATGAAGGAACTTACTTTCTTCAATTATATCAACAGGATAATCGTTCATGGTGATGTTGATTCGTGCTTTCTTCGGCCCATGTACAAGCGATACACTGTCAGCGGACCGGTCTAACTCGACATCCGTTGTGGTTGGTATGCGAGACTTGCTTCCCATAATCACTGGGGAAGTGCGAACAACGGCTGAAGTAGAGGAAACTGATAAAAGTAAGGAGTCGAAATGTGCGCTTACCAGGCGACTGAGGTTGAAGCTGTTTGCCACAGAATGGACACGCATTTATGTCTGCCATTTGCACACATTTGGATTGAAAAATCAGCTGATCGGCATCACATCACTAACTGTCCACCCGTGTCCATACAGCAACCCCGATTAAGGCTTTTTCACCCACCTCGGTTGCACACCGCTTGCAGCTCAGCCCATGGGGAAGCCGTATAAAGTTAAGCCAGTTTTTGCACGCTCCAATATCTTACTGGCAAAAGCAATGATGCTGTTAAAGCGAGTCACCGCCGTGCGGTTGTTGCAGTCGAGCAGTTTTTCAACTACATGTTGGAAGGCCTTATAGTGACGGTTGAAATTGGCTGCAACAAACGGATGAAGCTGCGGGCCTATCAACCGTCGAATTGGCAAGTTGTACTCTGCCAGCCACCGCTCATGAATGGGAACAAGACCCTCGTAAAGAGAAATGAAAACTACGAAAGACCTCACCGTTGGGGTAGAAATGTTTCCTAAACACCGAAAGAATTTGTACGCATGGCAGCCACATTGTACGGTAAAATGTTCATTCACATGTGCCCTAAACACTATCCACGACGAAAGGGTCGCCATCGTGTTGCACACGAAGCTACAATGTTCTAGGTGATTTATAGAGAACCGCTTACCTTGCACTCAGATACTGTTTCGAAATGGAGACGTGGAGTCCGTCCTTCCAGATATTTTTGGACATGATGACTTGCGAACGTGGTCATTCTGTGAAGAATGTTCTTCACTTACCAGTCAACATCCACAACCTCACGACGATCGCACCCATAGGTCGTTTGTATTTCCTACACTCGCATCATCCACTCACTGTGAATTCATATTTTCCGAATGGCGACGACCAGGAAGTCTCTTGAGTGCGATCTGTTCTTCAACCCTACGTTTGCGTTTTCCAGCCTATTATTCGTGCGATTGCCAGTGGACAACATCGCTTTGCGCATGGATGGCCCACTTCGGCTTGATGTATAGCCAATTACACAACAAATAATTCAGAAACTTTCTATCCATTCGACCGATGACATACAAATCACGTTTGAACCTACGGTAAACAGTGTACAGCGCAACTTACTCTTCTTCATTGTCTGCCGTAGCCATTCGGTGGAAGAGAAAATGGCTGCGAAGAGTTTGTCTTCTAACAAATATGATGGACGAATTTTGCTCACTTACATGCTTACATACGGCATCAAGTATATGAAAATAACACAACAGGATGTCGTAACCGAACACCACGTGTTGCTCTCACTTGCGCAGCCATCTTACCCGTAACAAATGTTTTCACTGCAATTTGACTGCCTATCATTTCACGAAATATTTCGAAAGGTCTACGCAGTGAAACATACTTTTCAATACGAAAGTACTCGAGGAACTAATATAACTTCCAGCTTAGAAAGTTTGAGGAAATATACAATGACATACTTGTACCCGTTTATCCCGTGGGTGGCATCAGCATTCACAACATGCGAGAAACGTCGGAAAAGTTCGACCTGTGTTCGCTGGACAAAACAGATATGCATATATCTGTCGCCGTTATCCCGCATAGTACGCGCCACACCTATTGCACTAATCACCGACAGCACTTCTTCGAGGTTCTCTAATGTTCCATGACCAATCTTACGTAACAGACTCACTTGACATTGCAGGCTGTAACTCGCGGCGAATGTTTCCACGGCCAGCGGTTATGATAAACTTCCCGTAAACATCCACCACACACCGTTCAATGTCAGCAGTTGTTGTATTGTGCTGGAACAGACTCCTGCATTCGTTCAATTCACCGATTGTGAGTCCATGATTCGTAGGATAGGAATCATAAAGCAGACAATTAAGAGGGTGGTTGTGCTCCAACTCGAAATAGCTCACAGCCAGATACGCATCTCGTCGGACCATATGAAATCGTGACCAGCAACATGTGTCGCGAGAGCTGATTTGTTAAGACTAACAACAGTTAACTCACTGGACACGTCGCACACCTCTGCATACACTCCTTCGCCTCTTGTATTTCGTCCAACGATAATAAATCTGCACGGTCTACAGGATACCATATCACCTCACCTTATCGTACTCCAAAGCAGCTTTCAACCAACGGCACGTCCTACGAACGTCAATAACGCCCACCTCGTCCATGGGCCTCTGAAGACATACCTGAAACTGTGAGAAGGTGCGAAATACGCGATCTTCAAACATCGCCTTGAAAGTCGCAATACAATCCATCTTCTACAAATAAAAAATAAACAACCGAAAATAAAATAACGAACAAATGGCAAGCATGAAAAATAAATTGAAAACAACCCCAGCATTCATGTGTTAACCTTGACACACGCAATCGACCACCACAACAGCAGCCATAACAATTTTCGATGAGGTGGTCATCAATTAATGGTCAGTTAAAACAAAGACATATGAGTCCATGACGCAGATTTGGACGGCTTCATTTTCTGCACCAGATACCAAGCTAGTAAAACTATTTTTTCCAGGAAAATAATTTTCCTGATCACGACAGCTCAGAAACTCACGGTCTACGACTAGCATTCATGTATTCATCATCAAACATTGCTGATTCTGATCTATTATGAGAATGAAATCGCTAGATTGGTCCCGCCGACCTGGCCCATAATGAAGGTCTAAGTATGCCTTCATACTAACAGCTGCTCCACCTAACTGACTTGGGCTATCAAAGTCTCTGTATACAGCACGCGTTCTCATTAGGGGCTATTGCAACCTGATTCACTTAAACTACGAAGTACGTCTAAATATGTACTATAGTTTCACACGAGTAGATACTTCAACCTCATTCACTTAAGTTATGAAGAACGTCTCAGAATGCAGTATGCGTTCACAATAGTAACTGCCCCACCCGATTGACTTAGGCTATGAACAACGTCTCAGCATGCAGTATGCCCTACCTGATTAAGTAATAATCAGCACCTGGGTATGCAGTATAGGCCCACACTAGTAGCTGCCCCACCCGACTTACTCAGGCTATCAACCACGTCCCAGCATGCAGTATGCGTTTACACTAGGGGTATTCCAACGTAATTCACTTAAGCTATGAATAACGTCTGGATATGCAGTATGCGTTCACACAAGTACCTTCTCAACCCGATTGACGTAACTTATGATCAGCGTTTAAGTATGCAATATATGTTCACACCATTAGCTGCTCCTCTCCAACCACCCTTACCATGAACAATTTGGAAAAAGAACACATGCGGGAAGTGATGAAGAACCTGTATTTGAGGCGTTTGGGGGTACATGGAAATCATCCTCTCCGATTCCGTTGATTGTCATGTGGATTGGAATATTTTCCGCACCGCGATAAATACTTGGCGTTCTAAATATCATGGTGTGACTGGCTGAGAGGTATACGTCCCGGTGATCGGCAGGCAGCTTGGTTTCATCTGTTTCCGCATTTTGTTCCGTATGAACGGCATGTGACCTCAATCTAATTTGAGACAATGCAGCAGTGTGAATAGAATTTACTTCTGAAGATTCTCGATGATACAGTGAGACATGATGCCCTTCTCTTACGCCGTTCCATATACACGGAAGATTAAACAACCTTATGATAGTCATTTCCAACCATTTCCAAGAGCAACGTCTAATTGACCAGTATCTGCCTGAAATCTTGCAAACAAGGAGAAATAATACAAAGATCGCAAAAACAAGGAAGCTAAAAATGTTATCATACATGTTTTACTATCAAATGTGTCAGTGTTCTTGGTGAAATGCAATGCCAACACTGTATGGTCGTATATTTCCACTTCTACTATATCTTTAAAATACTGCAAAATGAAGCACTCTCGGGCTATGGAACGACGTATTTCATCTCGAAGATGGCAACGGTCACATTTATAAGACTTGAAATATCAGCTAGCGCCGATAACGGGTTATTTTCGCGAAAACGATGGAAATTTTTTCATCACCAAACCAGTACTTTTGGGACTTATTTGATGTATTCCAATTTTTCCATTAACGTCGCTTATATACAATTGACGTACTGTAGGTACTCTGCCTGAAATTTCGATTTAAAAATTTAAAAATCGAGAATTCGCACCAAAATGACCGTTTTGCCTTTTGAACGACCTTGAAGGCGAATCCCGTGAAACCAATAATTGCCATTTCTTCTTCACCGTTGGTAGCTTTATGAACGAGAAAAAATGGGGAGGACGTGGATTACGTGGTCGAAACTCAATGACCGTCGGTTTCTTTTTGTTCAGTCACATCATGTGACCGTTATTTCGTGAGCGCGGTTTCAAACTAATCGGACATTTGCAACGTGGGGTGCGCGGCTGTATTGCGTGGTGAATTGCGGACGGTGGGTTTCAGTTCTATTAGCGGTCGCATGTTCAGAGTGAATGACTGAGTGATTTTTCGACCACTTCCACCATTCATTTTGAAAATGTTTAAGGTGACAGTGACAGGAACGCCATAAATACCTATAACTGTCTAATGTTAATCCGTTGATAAACCGACTGCCAATAAATCGATAGTCTCGACTATACTGTAATGACCGCGTGAGTTACATGATCAGTGCAATATTCTCTTTGATTTTACTGAAGTGGGTACGTGAACTTTGTAAACGGAAATTAAAACTACAAAACCCCTTACCGGAAGGGTAGAATTATTTCCGAAACACCGACAAATTGTTCATGCATGGAAGCCGTATTGAACGGTAGAAAGTACGCCAACAAGTGCCCTGCACGACGGAAGCGTCGTTGCCTTGTTGCACACGAAGCAGCAGTGTTCAAGGTTATTGCCAGAGAACCGCTTACCCTGCACTCAGATACTGTCTCTACATGGAGTTGTGGAGTCCGTCTGTTCAGACGTCCTTGAACAAGATGACTTACGAACGTAGTCATTCTGTGAAGAATGTTCTTCTTAATCATTGACAAACTCAAGACGGCCCCATCCGTAGGTCAGTTGTATTTCCTACTACTCCATCAGAGTTTGTCTTTTGTCGAAAATGATGGACGAATTTCACCCACTTACATGCTCACGTACGACAACGCGTACGTGAAAGCGACACAACGGGATGTCGCAGCCGAACATCAAAGAGGCTGCCCGCAGTTGCGCAGATATACGTATATCTGTTGCCTTCATCTTGCATGGTGCGCACCATGCCTATCCACCACTCACCGATAGTACTTTATCAAGGTTCTCTAATGTTCCGTGACTAACCTTACATAACAAACTCACTTGGAATTGCGGGCTTCAACTTGCGGCGGATGTTTCCAACGTCAGTGATTGTGATAAACTTCCCGTAAACATCCGCTACATGCTGCTTGATGTCAGTAGTTGGTGTATTGTATTTAATCAGACTTCTGCACTAGTTCAACTCACCGGCGGTGAGTCCACAGTTCGTAGGATGGGAATCATATAGCAGACGATTAAGAGGGTGGTTGTGCTCTAACTCAAAAGAGCTCACAGCCAGATACGCATCTCGTCGGACCACATGAAATTACGATCAGCAGCAAGTGTCGCGAGAACTGATTTGCTAAAACCAACAACGGTTAACCCACTAGACACGTCGCACACCCCTGCATACACTCCTAAGTCTTTTATAATTCGTACACCGGTAATAGGTCTGGACGGTTTTCAGGAAACAGGTTCACTTTACCTTCAATTTCAGTTTCAAATCTAGGACTTGATGAAGGCCTGCGCCCGTTGACGTCCTGATGTTTGACTGGTGAGATCCGGAGATTGTCCAGACTATGTTTTCTGTCGATGCAGATGCGTTTGGTAGTGGTCCAAGGGTGGGGATAAAGGAAATCAGATGACAAATCCTGGTTGTCCCGAAGCAAACCGATCATTTTTCGATCAGTACAGAGTAGGAAAAAGGTTGCTCCAACATTTTCTGGCTTGCTTTTGAATGAAACTACTCTGAAAACTTCAACTATCTTTGCAGACAGTTTATTCTACGAATTGACTACCTGGTTACTGAAAAGGTTAAATCGAACAGGCAATCGTGCTCTTGTATTTCTTATCGGGAACCTACACCCTCTAAAATCTCTGTCCTGACGTATCAGGAACAAACATGCTAAGGGATTTGTGCCGGCATAGTGGGCAATTTTGTACACCTCAGTAAGATCACCTCTTACCCGCCGGCGTTCGAGCGGGAATAAGTTCAACGAGCATAGTCGGTCTTGATAGCTTAGACCCTTCATACCCCATACCATACGTATGGCGAGCCTTTGTACTTTTTGAGGACAGCTATGTCCTTTTTGAGACACGGTGATCAAGCTTGAATACAGTATTCCAAGCGGGGGCGAACTATGACCCAGTACAGTGGAATGTACACTGCTGGACATGTGCTGGCGTTCGTGGTCCCACTTCAAAACAGTTTTCGAACTACAGCTCGTACCACAAACGTAGATAACACCCACCTTATTCATGTACCTCTGAAGGCACTCCTGGAACTGTGAGAAAGCGTAAAATACAGGATTATCAAACATAATTTCGAAAGTCGCAATATAATCCATGTCCTACAAATGAGAAATAAATAAATGAAAATGAAATAACCAACAAATGACAATAAATTAAAATAAACTTAAAATAACTACAGCATTTTTGTGTTAACATTGTCACACGCGGTCAGCCACAACAACAGTGGCCATACCGAATTTCGAAAAAGATTTATGATAAGGTGGGTTTCAGTTAACGGTCAGTTAAAATAAACAGATATGGGTCTGTGGTGCAGATTTCGACGATTTTAATTTCTGCACCAGGTACCAAGCTAATAAAGTGGTTTTTCAGTAAAATAATTGGCCCAAGCACGACGGCTGAAGAAATCACTGTTAACGACTAGCAATCAAGATGATCTATCATATCCGTGGTGTCAGACGATGGTATATTTGAAAACTGCTCCAAGATTTGTTGGCACTTATGTAATACGCAAGTCAGCTGGGCAATTCAAGGATAGCCAAAAATCGCTACCAGCTGCATGATATATCTCCACTTTTATAGCTGCGAGCCATTGAGGGCTGTTATACCACCCAGAAGCAACCGATTATGCTTTATGGAGTATGTACTCGGCCAAAGTTTGTGACCAGGCCGCGTTATCCACGACTTATGCACACTTCCTACAATTTCGTTATCCAGTTCAACAACTTGGTATATCTGAAAAAGGAAGCGTTTTTACGCAAAAGTGTAACACACAACCTAACAAAGGCAGCACGACATTAGGTAAAACTTATCTTTGTGGGACATTTCCAAGTATACGCAATGGGATATGATACAACACTGTATTTAAGTGGCAAAAGTGGAACTTTGCATCGAATATTTTTACGATCCGCCGAGTAGGTTGACGTGTACATATGACAGTATTGGAATTGTACAATCTACTGGATTGTACCATCCTTTCATGAAGTTGCAATACGTGGCCAAGCGCTGTATGCGACTGCGCTTTCTAGCCACGGCAGTCACAACACCTGGTAAATCATCCACTAACGCAGCGTTGCAAGTTTCCATATCACTGTACATCACGTCCTAACGTGGAAACTGACCTTTTTATTAGCTGCCAATGGAACGATCGTTGCACGTGCGTCATCCATTACTCCATTGTCATTCGGTGACTGCGCCCTCATCCTTTCCGTTAAACACAGGAAAATTCGTGAGGTGGGCATACTTGGAGATCGCACGAACCCGCGCAAAGTTCTCATGTACTGCTCAAATGGGAACTGGGAATGAAACTCCAGCGGCCCATGCAATCAAACGTCTGTATACAGATGGCTGGCGCAATGGAAGTTGAACACCAGCCCCGACTCATCTTAACGACCAGTGAACTGGACCAAATTCTTAAGCGACATTGATTTCATGTAGTCCACATAATGGATACACCACTTTGGGCGATAATGTATGCTAATGCAAACGAAGAAGTTTAAAAATTTCCATAAATGTTATTATTTACTTTTCCCTCCAACGCCACAGGACCGAGGTACGATAGTAACTGATGGACTTCTTTAGCCTACCAACAGTCGTAGTCAACCATGGGTCCACATCTTCTCGGGTACCAAACAGGCATAACTTATTTGAGTTTGGAGATTCTGTACGATCTTCCGGGGAAACGTTGAGCAACGCGTAGCAATAAACCAACGATCCCAAATAGTCAAAACAAGATTGGTCCACAATGCCACGGTACTATTGAACAAATGACCAAAGTTAATAATTAAACAACCTCAACAGTGTCGATCGACGGATCGTTTCCAGGGGATAATTACAATTTGATGCCAAATAGGCTAAAGATGAATTATAAGCACATAATGTGACATTCATACCCAACAGAGTTCTTTCGAGCAGTCAACAAGTTCAAATACAACAGGGACGAGCCGAGCTCCAAAACGTGATGCACGCACCACTCAAGCAAACTACAAAAGGCGACAAGTGGCAATTCGCACAGCTGTCAATTGACGCGATAAAACAAAAACATCTAGGTCAAGGCCAATGAACGGACAGAAACAGGGGCGGTAGAATATACAGGGGTAAACGTTTTGGGGGGAATTGGGTTGGGTCGGATTTTCACACGACTGTGCTTCGAAATTCGATACTGATTCTACCATGCAGCTGGTTCGTTTGGGACGATCCCAGACGAGTTCTGCCCTCAGATGGACTTGTTCTCCATAGGTTCGCTAAACACTTCATTATTCCAGGGCACAACATCAAACGAGGCCTTAAACGAAGAACAAATTATCATGTCCATTTGTAACCTTTCATATGCGGATTGACCCCAATGAAGTTCTTGTCGACGTCGGGACCTGAGATCGATACCTGTTCGTAAGCGGCAGTCGCTTGGTTGAAACACTGTTTTCCGGTTAGCGTACATTCTGGACACTGCGCATTCATCGCGAGTTGTGGTCTTCCACTTGACAAACGAAGGTTGTTAGAGGTTGACCGTCAATTACGCAGTCCACGGCAATCTGCATAGGACGGTTGTATGCTGACAGCGATAAGCCGTTCTTTAGTAGGATCATGAAATCCTCAACAACGTAATCGAAATAGTCCGCTTCGTTAGCTGGTTTAGAAAGATTAGAGAATAGTCCCACGACGAACACCGTTGTTGAATAGGCTGTCAAACTCTCCAATTTAGGCCATAATTGTAACCGTGAACTGCTGAAAAGGGTTACGCCATCGATATGCTGCTGCATCCGGCGAGCCTTCAAGTCTTCCGTTCATCGACCGCATTCAGCATAGTTTATGCAAACATTGCAACGGAATTTAATGAATTCCCTATCCTTGGTGAACGTCGAGCAACAGGTTCGCAGTGTTCCCAACAGAGCACGTGCATCTAACAGCAACTTGGGCATCACCTCTTAACATAATACCTACGACTCTGAAAGACAAACGGGCTTCAACAGCAATTCCGTGAACACTTTACGTGGATGTCCTCTTTTCCTTATTGACAGCGACGAGATAATTGTCTGATGTGATAATCGTAATGGGTGTTTTATGAAACTATAACCAAACTGCATCCAGCACCATTGAGATGTTTCTTGTCATCCCTGTTGGATATAGCCCCGAATTGGGAAACTGCAGAACAGATTCAGCAAACCTTGCATCTATAAATAAATCTTTCTTAATACTTTCCATTAAATAAAGCATAGTTTCAGTGAACACCACAACAGTAACTTACCTAGGTAATGTTGCAGAACGAAAGGGTTTGCTGGAACTTTTTCCACAACGTTAACCGCCGGAAACATGTATGTTTTCAGAAACTTTTTGAAAGGCTAGTTTAGTCAAATGACAAACGTGGGCATGCGAACAAACTCGAAGCCCTTTCAACGTATTGCAACTCATTTCCCAAGCAACGAAGAAAACGAGGTGATTGGAATCATTAAATTAGCGTCTTCGATACTATACCGAAGTGGCATGGTTGAACAAAGCGAACATGGTCCATGTAGGTGAACGAACAAGTTTTTAAAGGGAGAAAAACCCTTACACTATTTTATTCACGGTAACGCTTTCCTAATTGCATACGTTGAACGATATTCGTCGCAATTCTGGAAGTGATTCAGATGGAACAATTGAAGATCTCCCAGAGAACCGCTGGGTGGTCAAGTGTACTACTAAGGAAACCTCAAACTTGAAAAATATGAGAGTGATGACCATAAACTGATTCATTTTAAGTAGACGGGATGGTACCCCCCATGTGGTATGTAAGTTCTGTCAGATGACTCGTAGTGAGGTCGTCATCGGCTCTCTCAAAGACCTACAAACCCCACGAAATGAGAGTTACCTTGATAGAAGTATAGCGACCCCATTTATTTATTGTAGACTACTAAGTTTTCGACTGTCATTTGTACTCTGTTGTGAACCTTTGAGTGCGCCTAATAATTTGTTTGAGCGAGTAAGTATGCTGACAGGCACTGAGTACACTCGAACGTCACACTCACGCCTAGCGTTCACCTGCCGTCATGTCGTATTGGCATTTTAATACGTTCAGTAGGTTCAGTAGGTTGCCTACTGATCCAGGAAGTTCTCAACTTGTAAATTACCTGTTTCTCAGTCTTGAGGAGGAGGATGTGAACACGATTGAACGTTACCGGGTAATTTACGGAAGCTTCGATACCGAGAATTCAGTAGCACATTGGTCCCACTCACCTAAGACGTTGTCGGATTAATATTATTACCTTCTTCTTGGTATTTTCTGTGACCCTCAAAAACAATGCAACGTCCCGTTTTCAATGACTGCCTTCCAAGTCGATGGTTGCCCGCTGGATGTCAAAAGAGACAAACTGACCGGATCCGGGTGATTTGGGCTTCTGGCCTCAAACTCGTATACAGATACCTGAAATCGCTGAATAATCGAAGCGTAGTTAGACATGGAGTGATATATTGAGTGTGCGGAGGTGAGTTGCCTAAAACCGGGTGCGTGTTTCTGTGGAGAGAAAGGGAGAGAAAGGGAGAGAAAGGTCATAACAAGAGGTGGAGATGGAGGTGACAACTGAAATGGTCTACAATAATGAAGCTGACAAAACTGTCACCGCAAACATACACACAGCACACGATACACTTTCTACACAGTATACAGGATGCAGGATCTAGACAAAAAGAACAAAAGAGTACAATTTGTGATGTGTTCCGATTGGGTGTACGTGTGTATTGTCAAGTGCTTTAATCAGTACTAGTTGTTAACTTAGCATTTGCACCTGACACAGTATGGTGCAGTTGATACGGTCGATGGACGGTTGAGTGTTGTACGTCGGTGTGGCGCATGTTGAATCGATGTTTGAATGGTTCTGTCAAATCCGCCGTGATGACATTCACCGGTAAGCCATTTCAGCAACGGGGGGCTCGCACAGATAATAAGTTGTTCCTACAACACAGTTAACTGAGTTGCCTACAAAGTATGAGAAAGTTTTCTCGGGACAAGCCTTAGCGCTGAGTTCCAGCAGAAGAGTTCACGGATGAGCTGTGTCAAGTAGGATCTAAAGGACCATTACCATATTGTCCTGAGGGCGACGGTGCTCGAGGCTGAACATTTTCACCCGCTTTAGTTTCGCGGCATATTACAATCTTTTCAGTTTAACAACTGGTTTGGTGGCCCGCCGTCGAACCTATTCAGGGAGCCTGGTGTTCTGGAGTAAATAATGTGAATGGGCTTGTGCGCCCGGTCTCAGTTGGGACCTCACTAAACTAAAAAGAGGCTAAAGAGACAGGCCTGATGCGGACGACGCAAAATCCTGAAGACCAACAGCAATACGACATTGGCTATACGCACAAGTGTAGGTGTATTACAGAAACCCCTAATTTTTGTTGTGTCGACGTTCCGAGGTTGCGCTGTTGCAATACATACAGCAGAGCGGGAATCGGTCGTGTAATGGTGGTGGCTTTCTTCGGCTTTCTTTGATCGAGGCAGTCTGCAGGGTACATAACGGCATGTCCACTGCTGTAACAATTCCCAAATTACGTCCACTATTTGTCTACAAGAACGGTGCCATTATTTTTTCACGCTGCTTCATACAGTGACTTCCTGATAACGAGGAAGTTTGCTCGTTGGAGCGCGTTCTGTTGGTGCTTTGGCATGCCTGAAGAAGTTTACTCAGGTTGGATGGTAGCTGTTTTCCGTAGTGGTCTGACCGGAATGAGTCTTTACCTGGTGGAGCAATTACAAGAGACCATATTTTTACATCATTTGTGAATATCAGGCACCCACAATGCCTACCGCGTGATGTAAATGATGAGCATAAAGAAGAGTAAGGAGCCTTGTACTGAGTCTTGCGGTACACTGTTTTTGCTCGGTGAGTGCTGAAGTATTCTGCACAAATTCTAACGCAGGATGGTTTTCGGGTAGGTTGCCCCTCAGCCAGTCTGGCAGTCTCTGAGAAATTTCGCAGAACTCAGCTTCAGCCAGAAGTTCTTTGTGATCGATCCTGCCAAACACTTATGAAATCGAAGTGAACAACGTCAACACCCCCGGACGGACTCGACTACCCATGTCCTGGAATTGTATGCAAGCAATTAACTAGCGGCGCACGGGCATCCTGGAATGATTCCCTGTTGCTCGAGGACGAAAAGCTATGAACTTGCAAGTAGTGCCCGATATGGTCGTCTACTAAGTTTCCTAGGAAGTTTGAGACAGTCAGCGGCAACTCATTAAACCTATGGTTTGCAACATTAATGCAGTCCACATCCCTGTGAATGGGCGTCACCTAACAGTGCTTCCACTCCGCCAGGATCCTGCCTTCCATCGAGGGGCGATTGAAGAGAAAGTGAGGTGGAGTTGTCAGAAAGTCAGCACATTCTACTAGGAAGCAGATTAGGATACTGTCAAGGTCAAATGACTGAATTTTTAGCTGTGTGGACTTTCCGGGCACGTCGGTTGAAGGTATTTAGAAGTCTCAAGGGGGTATTGGGAGTTGAGTATTGGTACCCGTGCCAACTGAAGTGACGTATGGCCATTTACATATGCTGTGCGTTAATGCGGGTCCACGGCTCCGGCTGCCTCAGTATTCGTTTTGGCTAACTCATTCGTGGTGATGATGCTTAGTATACTCGGGTTTGACTTTATAATGCTGGACAGATAGGTGTAAAAGGCCTCGAGGTTTACTTTCAAGCGAATAGCAATGCCCTTCTGGAAGCCAGTGCTATCACGCCTGACTGCTGCGTTGCGTTGAAGTGAATAAGAGCCTTCCAGTACCCCAATCAGTAAGTAGTCCCAGGAGACTGTGTTTGCTAGCGTCAGCCAGTTTCAACCTTACTTTGATCGGAGCATTCTAAGAAGCACACACCCCTGAATCAGTTGCTACACACCATTACTAACCGGCGCCCAGTGTGCACCTGCTCACGCCGTATGATTATCTTTCTGTGTTGCTCCATTCAATAGCTTCTTGATAACGGGGAAGTGTACTCCGTGGAACGCTCAGAGAGGCTAGTCGGCAGGAGGTGTGACTGTGGCTTCAATTAGTTGTGTTCTAGATGTGCTCAGTTGGGCCCCAGTCCGCGGTAGCGTTGAAGAACCTGTTGGCAGTATGTATAGTTCGTCACTTTCACACATCCTTTTTGCACACAATTTTTCATGCCTGTTGGGTCCGTTATACATATGCATTGCCTGTCTGTTGTTGACTCAATGTCTATTTCGTCCTCGTACGTCGTAGGTGTCTAACGGATACCTTGACAAAACTTGATGATCGGGATAAACCATCATACACGTTTGTGATCAGTCAAATGCCAGCCGACCCCGTAGTTTGCGAGCCTTTTGAAAAACCCTCATCCGAATTCCCTCAAGTGACCCAACCCGCTAACAAATTGCCGACCATGACAGCGGATTTCGCGCATCAGTTGCCACCTAAGGGCCGCCAGCCCGACGTTGTCCACGTCGTTTGGTCCCTGGTATGTTAAAACTTAACCCAGCTGAATTGGAGCATGTGCCTCAATTTGGCATTATCCATTCGTTCTGTAGTCCGTGGGCTTTGTTGTCACACACAGTGCCTGTAAAGATGGATAACGATTGGTGTCAATGTGACGACCATTGGTCACTGAAAAAGCAATCACGCCTGATAAGTATCCAATTCTTCACATTCAAGATGTGACGACAAACATACCAGGAAAGCAAATGTTCACCAAAATCGACCTAGTGCGCTCATAACCAGATCTTCCGTAGCTCCAAGGACATCCCAAATTTTTCCACACACCAACTGGTCTAAGGAAAACTGCTCAGAATTTCCAACGTTTTACTCACGACGTGTGTCGCGGACTGGACGACGTTTACTCACACCTGAATGATATTTTGGTCACGGGCTCATCGCAGGGAGAATACCGCGCGCGCTGGCGTTCACTGTTCGCCTATTTGTTGTGCCATGGGGTGACAGTATATTTAGCTAGGTGTTCATTTGGGATAAGCTACGTAACCTTCTTAGGCCATGTTATACTTATGAACCAGACTGAACCTCTCCCCTACAAAGTGCAAGTAATAATGTACTACCCGGAGCTCCCATCGCGCAGATGATATCGTCTGTTTTATCGCCTGGTAAATTTGTTTATCACTGCCCCATTTTTAGCTCCGCCATCTAGCGCAACCAGCCTGCTGCAAGGTTTTCATTTTCCACGGCCGCGCAAGGAGCCTTTATTATGTTAAAAACAGCAAACCGCCGATATAACATCGCTGCCATATCATCATCCGTCTGCTCCTTCAGCGCTAACCGTCGACGCATCAGACGTGGCCATAGGAACGGTCCTGCTGTAGCAGCTCGGCGAAGAATTGTGTCAGCTGGCTTCTTTTTCTGTTCGTTTACAATCAAACGAGTCGAGGTATGACGCTTTTAGAAAAGAACTGATAGCGGCATATCTCGGTATCCGTCGCTAGCGAAATGCCATTGGAAGCAGAGGTTTTGTCGTATTCACATATAATAAGTCGTTAACACATGCCATACGGTCGAAATCTGACGGGCACTCTCTTAGGGAGACCACACACCCGAAATATATTGCCCAGTTCACGATGGAACTTTGTCACGCTTCAAGTAGTTTCAACCCACATCAACTGTCGCGCCTCAGTGTGGCAACCGGCACAACGAGCAACTCCGTCGATCTCGCAACGATCGCAGCGGCGCAAACCAAGGGTTCAAAGATAGACCAGTTCCGTCGATCGACTTACTTTACACTAAAATGCCTCCCAATGCTTCCGTCCGAAGGGACAATAAGTTATGACACCTAACGAAATCACCATCGCCAGGTTATTCTTTTGGCTTCTCGCAGCCGAGTTCTGGAAACGCCGCACAACATGTCTCACTCAAACATTCATTCAGCTGTCAATGTGGTCCCGACCGTTTTGGCTGGCGCAACATTGTCTGCTGCGACACTCGTACCTAGTCCAAATCGTGCACGCATTTTCAACTATCTAAAAGTCATCGGCACACGCGTGCGTCTTCGGGTAATTTTTTCGGCTTCTGACGGGCGTTTCCATCATATGCATGTTGACGCGGTTGGATTCTTGCCATCATTCAACTGGTATACGTACATCTTATCGTGCTGAGACAGATTTACACGTTGAATAGAGGCCATACCTATCCCAAACTGCTCGTCAGAAACCGTTGCGAAAGCGCTTCTGGAACTTTGGGTCTCCCATTCTGGTTGCCACGCTGTAGTGAACAGTGGCCGTTGGTTTTAGTCTGGTTCAGCCCTTGCATCACTTCTTAACGTGTCAAGATATGGTCGAATTTGCATCATAAATTACCACCCGGCAACCAACGGATTAGTTCAACGTTCCCTTCGGCAGTGGGAAAAAGCGATATCCGTTATCAATAACCCCTCAGGCCAAGAGGTTTTATGATTAATCGTGTTAGGTACACGAAGCACGTTGACGGCCGATCTACTTACCACATCCGCCCATATAGTCTGCGGGCATTCGGTACATTCATCTGGAAAGATGGTTGCTTTTTGCATGACGGGACCCATCAACTTCGCGGATTACGGTGAGCAGTTGTCCCAACACATGAGACAATTCCAATTAGCCCAACTGAAAGAATAGACGACGGCAGCGTACATCGACCCTCAACTGTTAACTTGTCCTCAAATTCTGATTGGTGCAATTGCCTATCGACGACCCTTTTGGCCACCATATCTAGGCCCATCCCGAGTACTCATGAGTTATGATAGAACTTCCGCGGTGAATTGAGCATTTATCGTGATACCTAATGTGGGGACCAATGTACCACCAGCAACAGCCTCTCTGGTTAACAAATTGACTGACGTTCTTACAGATTTGGTTGCGGTTGCGACCTCATCAATATCCACGGCGCCGAGCCTCTAAAACAGACGTGGTAGGGAGATACGGAGGATAACACGATTACCAGACTATGTGGACGTAAGTCGTCCATAGTGCGTGCTTGCAGCAATTTTTCAACTGGTTAAATTTAGACAACTTACCTGCAGCGGACTCTGCCCCAGCGTGACCTGCTTGGCAAAACAGGTGGGAGAGTAGATACAGAAAGACGAAGAGAACTTGGGCAAACTATCCTTAAGACGTGGCACCAGTACCGGGCTGGTGTCGAACGACACGATAAGTCTTTCCGCAGGGTAGGCACTCTCGACTGCGTTTGAAAGTCTGCGGCTAATTATTTCACCGTTAACCTCACCTCTGTAACAGAAACAGATGAAAACAGGCTTTTCCCCCGCTGTCCGCACGAGCTCAAGTTTCATACCGGAATGCAGACTTTGTCTACGAATCTCCCAGGGTATCCATTTCCAGTGAGAGTTTCTCGAATACGTCTTACTTCCTCATGAAGAGTGTCCGGTGTACAGATGTTTTACGTTCTGTTCAACAGAAAACGTACCAAATTTATTTTGTACTTCAACGGGAAAAACTGTGAAATTGTGCAAATTGACCTGTTCACATCTTTGTTCTATGAATTGGTCTTTGAATTGTTCCCTCTGATCGACGAAATGGACTCCCGCTAAATGCTTCAACAGATTAATTTGCTGCGTTTGGTTGACTTGGGTCTCCAACCCCGACCCCGTATACAAACCGTTATCGTTTGCATGGTATGAGAGACACGGACTATGCAACCAGACTGAAAACAATCGATCTGTTTTCTTTGGAACGCAGACGACTTCGTGGAAACCTGAGCGAAACTTATAAACTTCTGCATGGATTCACCGACGTTGTACCAGACGCTTTGTCCCCGGTCAGAGAAGAGCCTCACCCAAAGGGTCGCTCGTTGTCCTTGGGCAGGCCACGTGCTCTTACGTCTATCAGAGCCGAGTTTTTCACGAACAGGGTCATTAACCCACGGAACAAGCTGCCTGAGTATGTAGCCCAAGCTACTTTGGTCGACTTGTTGAAGAGAAAACTGAATCAGGAATTGAAACGCTTATTCCCGGATGTTACATACTCTTTGTATCATTATGGTCTATTCGTTTGAGGTATGAATTTAGTTTGCTACCTGCTTAAATACATATCTGTGAATCAGTGTGCAATTTGGCCTGCGTTCTCAAAGGAGTGGGTATATCCCTACAAGCCAGCACGTGATAGGAAGTCTGCATGCGTAGATATATGCGCAATCATGTTAGTAATCATGCGGCGAGGTGCAGTGAACAAAACCTGATAGTTCCCCCAACTGTTGCTGTAAAGAGTGGTTCAGAGCGAATTGGAAACAGATGCAACACAAGCACCAGCATAATTTTCTTTTCCTCTTCATTCTTAGTCTACGTTTACCCTTACTGTATCCACCATTCTGCGAGTGATCTCATCCACCCCTCGCCTTCTGCAACTGTGCCTTAAGGATCGATCCCCCGCACGGATAGACGGTATCTGCTCAGGGCTGCAACCCGATGCTGTTAACATCTGCCAGTGTTCCAAATATGCCACCCCTACAGAAACAAGATGACCCTGTGGCCAGCGTGTGGTGATGATAGAGCGGAAGCCAGGTTACCTCTGAAGTAACCACTACGCATCAGTTCTTGCGATCCAGGTCAGCGGTCGTGCCTGGTGAAATAGGTTACTCAGGCACCACGCCCACCCGACCGATGCAGCTCAGGATATCTAGGAGGAGCGAAATGGGCTGATCAATGTACTCACGGTCACACATCCAAAAACTGCCAAAATAGGAAAAGCACCCCATATGAAACAAAGTGCATTGCAGAGCATGGTTAGCCAGCTTTCCGTTCCTACCTTGAGATAGTATTTATCCTGTGGAAGGTCTATTACGCTGATCGCAAGAGTTGTCACATTTTAACCAATATATATATATGTATATATTTTTTTAACCTTCTCTTGTTCATGTAATAGGGTACATCCACCTCTCCCAGCGTTCTCGGGCTATTTCACTATATTCGATCTTTAGTCTGCCAGCACCGAACTTAACTAGTGTCTGTTGATTCGTACCTAACACAACCATACTATGGAGCTCTGTTTCACTGCCGTAAACTAGTAATGCTGAGCATGAGCTGTTCGGGGCTAAGCATCAAACTGGATCAGCAACTCCATGTGTGCAAGCCTATACGAATGCAGACGTACCATACGTGCTGGATTGCAGAGAATATGTTAGGTGTAGTGGGTACATGTTATTAGATGTATGCGTCAGTACGTGCAGATAGGTATCGACGAGTATGGATGTTGAGACGCATGCGATGGCTAATATGGCTGGACTTTGACGGGTATGGACGCATATCTTCAGTTCGCGAGCTAGAGCGTTCTCATGTGTGTGTGTGTGGGTTTTCACGAGTAGGAGCAACAGTACTGTAGGCGTATGATCCCGGTGATGCTGGTTTCCTCTGTTGTAGAGAGGTCGCGTGAAGATACCCAACTTTGAAATCAGAAAACTTGAAGTCGAAGCGTTGGAAGCCTCGGGCTTATCGACTCAAGACTCTGGATATTCTGAGTCCTGGCCGTCATTTGTCCTGTGAATTGAATTGATTTGAATTGGATCAGTGATCATTTGGAGTAGTTGCAGTTGCCTGTCCATGTCTTCGCTGATGGCATAAAAGTATGGAGGACAGTCTTTTCAGAGAATGATAGTGAAATATTACAACAGAACTTGGACCCGATATTAACAAGGACAATTCAATGCGGCTTGCCTCCAAACCCACAGAAATCCTCCCCCATGCACCTGGGAAATGTGGAGGATATCAGGGCATATGGCAATTGCGTAGTTCGCTGGTAAAGCGGTTCAAGGCCGAAACGACTTGGAAACGGCCAGTTAAGCGCGAAAAG